>CM060961.1:5788167-6073167 GCA_030765045.1 Tenodera sinensis | reverse complement strand
TACTATGGCCCTTAAAGGGAGGAAAATGAAGCTGAGTCTGTTTTAAATTATGAACGGTCTTTAGCCCCTATAGTTCTCAACGTTCCATTCCGCAACAGTTAAGCTGCCCAGCAGAAAAATAATATAATTTACTCTTATAACAAATGACGTCATAAATCTTTTTCTCTGAAACTACTTGCAATACAGAACCACAATTTTGCATGATTATTCTCAACATTATCGACTAAAAAATCTGATGTGTTGCACTCACATGACTTTCTCTACTCTTGTACTAACCATTCTTACGAACTCTTATTCCTCTATCTTCTTCATGTTAGTTGAGATAAAGATTGTGTGTGTGTGTGTGTGTGTGTGTGTGTGTGTGTGTGTGTGTGTGTGTGTGTGCGCGTGTCTGGCCTCCTGCATTCCAACTCACTAACACTTCCCAAACAGAAGAAGATAAACTTTGCTTTAAAAACAAATTTATGCTTGTGAAAACGTGCGGAAAATACCAAAAGTTTCTAGAAAGCCTTCAAGTGGTTACCAAGGTGAAATAAAACACTTCAGATGTTTGTGTTTTATTCCGATTTATCGGAGAGAGTTACTTCTTAGGTTCGCAAAGGAATGTTCTTTTGGGTGCGTTTATGGTAAAAGTACAGAGAACCATTACACAGTTGCGTTTATAACACTTTTGTATAACTGATAAATCCTAATACTATCAGTTATCTCGTCAAAACACACAATACACTACTTCTAAGTACATGAAAAGTTCAATTTTGTGGAATAAATACTTGAGAAAAAAATATGGTGCGTTATTTATTGTGCAACCCTCGCAGATAGAAAGGGCTTGCCCAAGAGTGAGAAGTGAAAGTCATATGAGTGCATACGTGAGACACTTTTCACTATGGTGTTTACAAATAGTTATTTATGACACATGTTATTTTGTGAGTTGGTGTGATTCCAAGTTGAGGAATCATTTTAGCCCGTACATCATACAATATCTTTACGCAGTCCTGGAGATATATATATATATATATATATATATATATATATATATATATATATATATATATATATATATATATATATATATATATTGGTTTACCTTCATGTTCATGATAGTCTTCGGGTTGCGATGTTCATTTGCCTTGCAGTGTTGGCAACATGACTTTTAGAAGACCATAATATTTTACATAAGGGAGGCAGTGAACGTAACGAAATTTTACGGCATACTGGAATGAGGCGATGCTCATATTGCACAAGAAAACAAAGTTGGCATTATCGGAGTGTTACAAGCTTTTGAAGACTCAGTGGTAGGATTTTCTACTTTTAACGCAGTGTTGTAAACTACTAAATGGCCCACTTTTACTATCAATTGTCTAGAAAATGCTTTATGTGTGTTTTATAGAGCAAAGATGAATTTTAAATTGATATATCGATATGTTAGCTAGTTTATGGCGTGTGTGTGTGTCTGTGGTAGGCAGGTATATGTATGTAGCTATGCCGCAGGTAGCGGTGTGTGTGTGCCAGTTCTTATACTGAGAGCCATACATACCCATTAACAACCCCAAGTCACGATACACAGACACGCAACGTCTACCAGCGAGTTCCTTGTTACTCATATTAGGTAGAGCATTTGCTACATCTTGGGATGCCTTCCTTCCCAACTTCCACTGCACACACAGACCTACAGGTCACGCTGTCAGACTGTGGACGGCACAACTCAAAAACGAAAAGTTGGTTAAAAACCAAAGTTAGTATCTAAGTTTAATGTCTTTCAAGGATGCGACACGAAGATTTTGAAGAAAATACCCCCACCCGAAACTACCCATTACATGGAAATGTTTTCGAAAATTTTGATTTTCTTGAAAATGGCTCTAACGATTTTGATTAAAATGTCATATGTTTGAGATATTTGTATGACAAATTAAATATATATCTTGAATTTTCTGCCTACAGCCCCTGTACTCGTATTTACTCTGGACGACTTTTGCATAACTAGTAAACCGTTAGAGATAGACCAAATCATACTGCATAAAAAATGTAGATCTTGCTAAAATACACAATTTATGTCTCAATAAATTTTCTTGTAGGGTGAACCATTTCGGAGATATTCTTTGTTATGTGGAAAACTTAAAACTTTCATGAAATGGATCATCGTTCTTCATTTTTTTTATATGTTAAGTGTGCAAAGAGAAGGGGATCTCAAAGCTTTAAAACATTTGACTATCGCACAAGGCCTACTGTATTCTAATATTCCCCTTGTACCTACAAAGAAATGAGCAATAAGATAATTTGTACAAATGTTTATCTCAACTAACACGAAGAAGATATAGGAATAAGAGTTTGTAAGAATGGTTAGTACAAGAGTAGAGAAAGTCATGTGAGTGCAACACATCAGGTTTTTATTCAGGTGTCCTCAAAACATGCTATCGAATATTTACCTAGAATGAAATAGTTCCTCTAATTAGTATACGAAGAGATATAAAAACAAACGATAGACATAAACAAAAGCCAATGTAAGTTACACAATTTTTTAATGTTTTAGACTTATATAATAACTTGTAAATAAAATCTACACAGATACATTATTACGCTACGTTTTTTCCTCTCCCATTTTAATGGTCGGCTCTGTTAAACTAATTGGCTTAATTTTCCTCAGCTGAAACATTCTCCGCTAAAATTCAGATTTGAGTTAATTGCTTTAAAGTTTACTCGTCGCAGATTTTCGTTTTCCTGCTCGAAAATTACAGCAGCCGTAAAGCGATTATTGCAGATTGAATTACACCGTTAGCTAATAATCAAATCGCTAATCAGAAAATGCGAGTGAAGTCTGTTTCCGGTACTTAGAAATGCCATTTGTTAATTGGAACACATTCATTGGCTGCGTTGTTAAGATACTACTATGTAATTCAATTTGTATAACTGACATCTACAAACTTTCAATGTATCTCCAATACCAAAACACAATCTGATGTGTTGCACTCACATGAGTTTCTCTACTCTTGTACTAACCATTCTTCCAAACTCTTATTCCTATATCTTCTTCGTGTTAGTTGAGATAAACATTTGTACAAATTATCTTATTGCTTATTTCCTTGTAGGTACAAGGGGAATATTAGAATACAGCGAGTCAAATTTTTTAAAGCTTTGAGATTTTTTTCTCTTTGTACAGCTAAGATATATACCATTTTAATCAAAATCGTTAGATATATTTTGAAGAAAATTAAAATTCTTCATGTAAAGGGTAGCTTAGGGTGAAGCAATTCTCTTCATAATCTTCGTGTTGCATCCTTGATCTACTAATCAAAGGTGCACCTGTTCATAACGATACTGCTAACTACCAATCAAAAGCTCGGCATGGATTCCCGTATATGAAATTATTTAATAATTAGTGCTAATACTAGAAATGACATTTTTAAAGTAGGTTTTCAATATAATTTAAATTAAACAGCATTAAGATTTGAAGATTTCAAGAACACACCCACAAAGTTTAGATTATATTTGTCGTCATATTTTCTAGTTTCTATCGGTCATAAGTAGTTGCATATTTATAGCATGTTTACTACATAGGACTAGGTTGTATTGTATCAAATAAATTGTCTGTGTAATAATTGCGTGGAGCTGGTAACAGTCTTGCAATATAGTGCCATCTATGTAGATGCAGGTAAACTTAATTAATTGTCATGTAGCTTGTATAGACAGCTAGTTCACTTGGCTGCCACCAGATGACCTGCAGCGCATATTTTCCACGAGCTAATGTATATTTTAGCAGTCGTTGATGGAGTTTATTCCATAGCTGGGCACCAAGGTAAATTTTCCTATCATCAATTCAAACGGTATTCCATTTCTGTTCATCCCCGAGGGATTTGGTGGAAACAAAACGGTTTTGCCTCCCTGCTGGGTGTCAGCAGATCCCTCCTGGCAATGCTCGTATAATAATACGGGCTTATTTGTGGGGATGCATCACAAGTGCCTGTCTGTCACAAATGAAACTTTGATTACCTCGAGTGAATCTTTCGGCATGCACTGCCGCCATGTTCACCTTTACAGATAGATGATACAGGAGTAAACACTCAATCTCACATTGTGGAGGCAATATTTCGATTCCGACTTTCTACTTCAATCATTGTAACGTTATTGGTCAATATGTTGTGGTATTTCACGAAAATCCACGCTAATACCAACACAAGGACCAGTAGTAACTCCGGCGTAAGGAAGCAAGCCAGTTAACATCAACACCGCTAATGTCCGCGCAGCACGTGGGGAAGCGCGAGAGATATTTGTCGTTTGTTACGCGAGATTGGTTACAATATCTGCTGAAATAGCTTATATATAAAAGAACAGCTTCAATTTTGATGTCTATGCGTTGCATGGGGCCTGTTAAACCCAACAATTAGAAAGTTAAACGCATGAGTGTTTTAGACTTCTTTCTCTTCATACACGGAGAGCTTTAACACAGTCAGTTTGAGTTACGATGTTCAGACACTTTTTCTAAATTTTTTTTTTAATTCAGGGGCCTCAAAAGATGTATTTGCGGTAAAATCACGGAATAGAATGTTTGGTTCCAATATAATACATCTCCTACGTACTATACTTACTCTCTGTTCACCATGTAAGAGGACGTACTGTGATCTGAATTTTGTAAACTTCCCCGCAAACGTTCTACTGGTTATGTTGCCAACTTAACTCCAATCCTATTCGCGTTATGTTTACTCAGTGCTAATATCAGTTGTAAAATCAGCTTGTGACTAGTTTTATGTCGGAAGTAATGGTAAAAGTAATGTAGAAGCAGATAATCCTCCGTCTAGGAGTGTTGTGAAATCTGCTATGATACTGTGTTGCAAAACTAAGTGGCAGGCTCTTAAAACGGACATATTTCCGGTTTCATTGCGCCACACTGTCGTTTCCTTGTCCCCATACGCGTGTGATCTCAGTCCTATAGAACTAGGGTGACAGGGTTTTTGAAAAATATAGAAAAGTTAAAAAACTGTCAGTGGGAGAAAGACGAGTAGTTAAAAATATCATTTCCGCTTTATAATCTAAATATACTGCTATAGTGAAAATACGTAACATTTAAATTGAACTCTTTTGAGCGAGTTCTTTGCTTTAGTCTGGCGTGAATACACAGGTTGGCACTAGTATCGTAAGCGCGACTAGAAGCATCACTCTGCTTCAGATATTCTAAACCATATTTAAACATAACAAACCCTTTCCGAGAGAATGCAGTAAATGTAATTCTATTCCAAAATACGCCGCAAGTGCTCGCAAATTCACTTGCAGAATTGTTGTAGTCCATTACTAATGAAACTGTGGAATCGAGAACTATTAGCAACAGTTTTATTTTCATTAATACCTTCAAACCATGCACATGTTATTTTTAAAACAGGTAATTGTATTAAAAAACAGTAAAGAATGTTCGACGTTAACCTCGCAAACAAAATCATCCCCAAGTAATCCCATGTTTACGCTCTAAATACTGTTTTTGAAAACAAAAGATACGAACGCAACATGCTCGTCAATAAACTCGTAAACAACACAAGATAATGTTTGTTTTTATTCTAATTTAATTCCCATGTCACACAATTACAGCTGCAGATTTTAAATGAAAGCTATATCACGTTCTAATTAGATATTTTATGTATTTAGAGTACGTTTTACTGTAATTAAATGGCGTATAAAAAGTTTAGATTAAATATTGGCTCACAGTTGTCCGTTCCGATTGAGTTTGGAGCAGATATAAACATTAGCTGAATAAAAGTAATAAATCGCATTTGCTTTCTCTACACTTGTACTAACCATTCTTACAAACTTATTGCTACATCTTCTTCGTGTTAGTTGGGATAAACATCTGTACAAATTATCTTATTATTAATTTTCTTGTAAATACAAGGGGAATATTAGAATACAGTAGGTTTTGTGCGATAGTCAAATGTTTTAAAGCTTTGAGATTCTGTTCTCTTTGCACGCTTAACATATAAAAAAGTGAACAACGATGTTCCATTTCACGAAAGTTTTTCGAAAGTCACACACATAACAAGGAATATCTCCGAAATGGTTCACCCTACAAGAAAATTTATTCAGACATAAATTGTGTATTTTAGCAAGATCTACATTTTTTGTACAGTATGCTTTGGTCTATCTCTAACGGTTTACCAGTTATGCAAAAGTTGTCCAGAGTAAATACGACTACAGGGGCTATAGCCAGAAAATTCAAAATATACATTTCATTTGTCATAAAAATATCTCAAACATATGACATTTTAATCAAAATCGTTAAGAGCCATTTTCAAGAAAATCAAAATTTTCGAAAAATTTTTCATGTAAAGGGCAGTTTAGGGTGGGGCTATTTTCTTCAAAATCTTCGTGTCACATCCTTGAAAGACATGAAACTTAAATACAAACTTTCGATTATAACCTATTTACTCTGGATGACTTTTAAATAACTGGTAAACCGTAAGAGATAGACAAAATCTTACTATACAAATCATGTAGATCTCCTTAAAACACACAATTTATGTCTGAATAATTTTTTTTGTAGAGTGAGCCATTTCGGAGATATCCCTTGTTATTTGTGCCAGTTTCGGAAATCTTGAAACTTTCGTGAAATGGAACATCGTTGCACATTTATTTATATGTTAAGCGTGCAAACAGGACGGATTGTCAAAGGTTTAAAAGATTTGACTGTATTCCAATATTCCCAATAACGCAAAAACTGTGTTTTGTGATTCAGTTTTACAAGAAATAAAGTATCATTAAAAGCAATACATTATATAACGAAGTAGACGGGAAGCGAGTTCTACTTTCTTTTTTATCATACCGGAGGAGGGTTGCAGGTATCTCCACCGCTAACTTGCACAAGGTTGCTTTTTTTCGAAGTATTTCCCTGCATTACCTATCTTGTTCCAGGGTTCCTCGCGTGCTGCATGGCAAGGAAAGAAGATGTCTGTGTAAACATCTGCCTCCCGGCGGAGCGATCTGACACTCCCAGGGGCTTGTCCCAAGTCTCACCCCTCCTCCCCGAACTGCCCCTTTCTCGGAAATCCATAATCTTTTAGTTACCTAATTTCTAACAGTGAACTAACTTGAGAAACAACGTATAATAAAGATTACTTCTGAAAAGCAATTATTTAGATAGTAAAAAGCCATTGCGTGCTGCCAATATTTGAAAGTGGAAATCTGATTAAAAGTTCTTTGTGAAGGAAGTGAACCACTGCACGCCCAACCAAAGTCGAGAAATGTTATATTCAGGAAGAACACAAATGTCTCATCGAATATCTTCCTGCCTTCGTCTGCAGTTATTCCATATCCTGCATGTAAGTTATCTGGCTATTGATATCGCGATCCTGAAATTGTCCCAAAATGGTTTTTAGAAAAAAAAGCACTGTGTGTTTATGTATGTCTGTGTGTGTGCATTTTCCTAAAAATGTCCGGTAAAATTATGACATCGAATTTTTGTTTGGCATACAATGCTTGCTCTACTTTACGTAATAAAGAAACTAAAGATATAACAAAAATAAAAAATGTAATGGAAAATAAGACTATAATATGAAAGATGACAAGAAAATGACAAAAACGATCTTAAAAAGTCAAAATATCTGACCGATAAGATTTGGATAATTTTATTCAGCATTGATAAAATAATAGTACGCTTATATTTTCCATTAAAAAAAAGCACAAACAAAAACTATGATATGTGATAAATATCCGGGCGGGCGCTGGCCATATTATTTTAGTCCATACTTCCACATAAATGGGGAAACATAGAATGTGATTTGGAAGTATAAGATTTCATTTATAATGTTAAGAAATATATCACGATAACCTTCTCAAAATGAACATTTATATCAGCAAATTACGTATCTCATTTCTATATAGTCCATGATAGATTTCCCTAACGGTCAAATTGTTAACTAAAGCAATTAAAACTTGTGTACCGGAAATTACGAAAATAATCGCTTTAATTGATTTTCAAGTTTAATTACAACAAAATGTTTGAACCTAACGGAAATGAAAACATTACCGCTTCATTGCAAGTTACCTCATTAGAGACTAACTTGTTAATGAACGGGGTTCGACTATTTCAGGATACCACATTACCTAACATAACAGAAAACGGTGTTACCTTTCCGTAATTGTGATGCAATTTACCACAAGTAATAGGATAATACGTGTGATCTAACTGATAAATTCTCAAGTAGAGTGAGAGTGAGTCAGACTGTCGAATTATATTTATATGGACTATTTCATATATAACTGCTTGTCCTGTATAATAGTGACCTAGCCTAGCTCCTTCTATTATTACAAGTAATATGATAATACGTGTGATCTAACTGATAAATTCTCAAGTAGAGTGAGAGTGAGTCAGACTGTCGAATTATATTTATATGGACTATTTCATATATAGCTGCTTGTCCTGTATAATAGTGACCTAGCCTAGCTCCTTCTATTATCACAAGTAATACGATAATACGTGTGATCTAACTGATAAATTCTCAAGTAAAGTGAGAGTGAGTCAGACTGTCGAATTATATTTATATGGACTATTTCATATATAGCTGCTTGTCCTGTATAATAGTGACCTAGCCTAGCTCCTTCTATTATCACAAGTAATATGATAATACGTGTGATCTGACTGATAAATTCTCAAGTAGAGTGAGAGTGAGTCAGACTGTCGAATTATATTTATATGGACTATTTCATATATAGCTGCTTGTCCTGTATAATAGTGACCTAGCCTAGCTCCTTCTATTATCACAAGTAATATGATAATACGTGTGATCTGACTGATAAATTCTCAAGTAGAGTGAGAGTGAGTCAGACTGTCGAATTATATTTATATGGACTATTTCATATATAGCTGCTTGTCCTGTATAATAGTGACCTAGTGTAGCTCCTTCTATTATCACAAGTAATATGATAATACGTGTGATCTAACTGATAAATTCTCAAGTAGAGTGAGAGTGAGTCAGACTGTCGAATTATATTTATATGGACTATTTCATATATAGCTGCTTGTCCTGTATAATAGTGACCTAGTCTAGCTCCTTCTTTTATCACAAGTAATATGATAATACGTGTGATCTAACTGATAAATTCTCAAGTAGAGTGAGAGTGAGTCAGACTGTCGAATTATATTTATATGGACTATTTCATATATAGCTGCTTGTCCTGTGTAATAGTGACCTAGTCTAGCTCCTTCTATTATCACAAGTAATATGATAATACGTGTGATCTAACTGATAAATTCTCAAGTAGAGTGAGAGTGAGTCAGACTGTCGAATTATATTTATATGGACTATTTCATATATAGCTGCTGGTCCTGTATAATAGTGACCTAGTCTAGCTCCTTCTTTTATCACAAGTAATATGATAATACGTGTGATCTAACTGATAAATTCTCAAGTAGAGTGAGAGTGAGTCAGACTGTCGAATTATATTTATATGGACTATTTCATATATAGCTGCTTGTCCTGTGTAATAGTGACCTAGTCTAGCTCTATTATCACAAGTAATATGATAATACGTGTGATCTAACTGATAAATTCTCAAGTAGAGTGAGAGTGAGTCAGACTGTCGAATTATATTTATATGGACTATTTCATATATAGCTGCTTGTCCTGTGTAATAGTGACCTAGTCTAGCTCTATTATCACAAGTAATATGATAATACGTGTGATCTAACTGATAAATTCTCAAGTAGAGTGAGAGTGAGTCAGACTGTCGAATTATATTTATATGGACTATTTCATATATAGCTGCTTGTCCTGTATAATAGTGACCTAGCCTAGCTCCTTCTATTATCACAAGTAGTATTTTAGAAAATCACATTTTCCACTTTGGTGTGCGTTAAGAATTGAGTAGTGATGATTATGAGGGAGGGAGAGGGAGGGTGGTGTTAAAAGCAGTGTGTTTGACTGGTGAGGGTTGTACTACAACAACATTGATCACAACCCCTATGACAGCGGGGTAACCCACAACGCTGTCTCCCAGTGATAATCACATAATTATTTCCATTTGAAACTAAACCGCGTGTATCTAGTAATATAAAGACCTACTTGTCTACAAATCATAGCATCAACATAATCCCAACATTCACATGCATTTCTCCAACAAAGCCAAACACAGGCATATCCGTTATGAATTATTGCATTCACGTAAAGTTTCCAAAACTCACACGCGTAACAAGGAATATCTCTGAAATGGTTCACTCTACAATAAAAATTATTTAGACATAAATTGTGTGTTTTAGCGCTACCTACGCTTTTTTACAGTAAGATTTTGTCTATATCTTACGGTTTACATGTTATTCAAAAGTCATCCAGAATAATCAGGACTACATAGGCTATAGCCAGAATATTCGAAATATACATTTCATTTGGCATAAAAATATCTCAAACATATGCGATTTTAAATAAAATCGTTAGAGCCAATCTGAAGAAAATTAAAATGTTTGAAACATTTGCCATATAAAGGGTAGTTTAGGGTGGGGCTATTTTCTTCAAATTCTACTTGTCGCATCCTTGAAAGACATTAAACCTAAAGGTTAATTTTGGTTTTTAACGGACTTTTCGTTTTTGAGATATGCTGTTCAGTTTGACACACACACACACACACACACTCACTCACTCACACACACACGCGCGCACACACACACACACACACACACACACACACACACACACACACACACACAGGTTTGTGTCCGGATCATTGACATCTGACATATTATAATGGACAAACACATTCCTTGCAATGTGGGTGGTGGCGAGAATATCATTAATATTTGTCTCTCTCTGTATTGGGCACGCCTATGTATGCCCATTCTACTGGCGAGTATCTGCTTCACGAGCAACAAGTTCTGCAAATGGATAGAAGGAACAGGTAACAGTTGACGATTGCATCTGCGAATTAATTCACCGAAACTTTTGTGTTGTTTCCCTCCACTATATGATCATCATTATGATCATAATTATCATTAGGATATATTGAACAGAAACAGAATTAAAATAAAAAGTTAATTTCTTAAAAAAAAATAAGCAATGAAGTTAATTACTCTGAAAATTTAAAAATTACGCCTATAAGACAGACAACAATAATGATAGTATTAGTAATAACAAATAATAATAAGAATAATAGAAAACAATATAATAGCAAAAATAAAAATTCACTAAGTACCATTTTAGGGTGTTTGACATTTAAAACGTGGAGTATATTAAGTAAGTGTAATATTGCATTACAGCCAAAATTTCGATATCGATACTTACGCCGAAAATATATATTTTTATACCTTCTGAATTCAAAAGGAATGTGTTCAGAAAGACTTCTGTGAGTGTGTTTGTGTGTCTTTCTGGAATCACGTGGAGCTGCCCCGCCCTGACTGTTCTTTGTTGTGCGCCGAGAGCGGTCTGACAATATGCTTAAGATATGTGCACAAAAATGTAATGAATATATCTTGAATTTATGTCAACATATTTGAGAACTTTTGTCTATAAATATTTTCTCTTTTTAGATAGCTTTAGTAATAATATTTTGTTGAGGAATGAACAGAGAATGCATTGTGAAAGTAACACCTCAAACTTGTAGGAGTGTGAATATTGGGAACGAACGCGGCTAAATATTGCTCGTGAACAAGTGAGTAGCAAAACGCGGACAGCCCTTTGATGTGTTTATGTCCAAGAAAGGCTATATTTTGGCACGCGTGCTGACGTAACGAGAGTGAATAGTACACTTAAATATTCCGTCAAGTGAATAGCGAAAAAAACTTCTGCCATATTTTCATTAGTGGTTTGAGTTGCTGAGTCGACAGTAATTTGTTTCAATAAATGCGTCGTTGTCGTCAACTTTTAACCTCTTGCCCTCTACTCTTGTTTTTCTCGTGCAACGCAATGCTGTGTGTATAGCTCGGGGCAAAACACATTTCGTATCATACAGTACAAAAAATTAAAAATCCCTTTGAACCGTTGTATCTCTATTTCCATTAGTGATACACAGATTATTATAAAACCTCAGGACTGGTTTGTTAACTCTTCTGAGAATATTGTGAACTGGCTCAAGCTTCGCGAGGTCAGCGAGTTAAACAGAGATAATAACTCCAGGACGAACATCAAAACCAGAGCTTTCCCTCTCGACCCTTCGAAACATTCCAGGATATTCTGTGGAAATATCCAACTGCTACTCAATCGGTTAAATGAGTGCGTTTTCGATGCATTGTTCTATAACTAAGTTTGTGGGACAATGTGAGAGATTAGAGACGCCCTGTGTTAGATTCCTTGAGAAGGAAGAGGCTGCTTTCCGCGCATTTCATCGCACGTATAAGTCACGAAGGAAGGAAAATTAAATTTGATCACATAAGGGACGTGCGAACTAATGAATTTATACTAAAAATTGAACTAGATTACATTCGTGAAGTGGTAGTGAAGTCAGCAAAACTTCCTTAGTGAAATGACACTGAAGTTGGCAGTGAAAATTGAAGTTCATATTTTAATGGAGTGACTTGTGAACCAAGTGAAGTAACAGCGAAAGTTGAACTACAGTACATTAGTGAAGCGATACAGAGAACCTAGTGAAGTAACAGTGTAAAATGAACTGATTACATTAGTGAACTAAGTGAAGTACAGTGAACGTTGAAGTAATTCACATTAGTGAAGTAAAAGACAAAATTGAAATAAATCACATTGAAGTGGTGTGTGAAATTAAGTGAAGTCAAGTGAAATTTGAACTAAATCACAATAAGAAAGTGACAGGCGACCTATTGCAGGATATAACGGTCGAGGATATATCACTTTTGACCGAAACTGGTTGGCAGGATTTTGAAAAATAATGAAAATGGTCAGTGGAAGAAAGACCGAGTAGTTTAACCCTTTCAGACCCGAATTTTATCTAGAGATCAAAAAAATTATTTGTGCACATTAAAAGGTTAAAATAGGTATTCTAAACAGAATAAAACAATCAGAATCTCTGTAACTCAATTTATTAATTTTTTACAGTGTGTCCATTACAATGGACAAATAGACTCAAGTGGTGTTAATTACCATCAGCATGAAAATTCTTAAAACAATTTCTCCCTTTAACAAAACACAAATGTACTTTACATTTCTCACTGAATACATGAGTTTTATTCATACACCCTAGCATTTTACATCTAGAGGCTTCTTTTTGGTTATGAAATTCAGGGAAATGACCGATAAGATCTCTGCGAATTATGAAGTCATAGCAGAGACCACTTTTACCACATAATAGAAATAGCTTTATGCCCCAAGGATTAGGTTTACCTTTACAATATTGCTTTACTCCTAAGTGACCTTTGAAGGGTACTATTTGTTCATCGACACATAAATCATTTTCTATCTGAAGCTCCAAGCACCTCCTTCTGATGCAGTCATAAAGGGGTCTTACTTTATAAAATTTGTCCTTGCAATTTTCTGGCATAGCTAGGTTATCGACTACATGAAAATTTGACCTCAGTTCAAAAAGTCTTTCTCTAGACATAGCTTCTACAAATAAATCTATGTGCAGAGCTGAATCCCAATACATCCTAGCTCTGGGGTACTTCAAGCAACCCATCATTATATGAAGGCCCAAGAAAGATGTTATTTCGGTGACATTTGTATATCTAAATATACTTCCCTTTTGTAGAGAATACATATTTGTCTTTTCAACCGTATTTTCTATGCTTTCTTCTGAAATATATTTTGAAAAATATTCAATTGGTGTGGATTCATTTACTGATTGTTCAGTCGAATTAAAAATTTCAGGATTGATCAGATTCATTGGTGTAAATGGTTTCCTTCTCCATTTGATATTGTTCTTCTCAGTAAACAGCCAGTTAGGAGGAATAGTGCATTGTTCAGGGTTTGATGCCTGCTGATGTGTGCCTTGTTGATCCTCTTCATCAACATCACTATTTTCTTGTTCTTCTTCCTCTTGATTTCTGGTAACAATATTGGCACCTGTAAATGGAAAAGTGCTCTGCATATAATAAACTACTCTAAGGAAAATTTAAACTAGGTACTGAGTAATAAGTTATGTTAATATAGTTAATAATTCAATGACAATGTCAAATTTTATCCTCAAGTACCTGGTCTAACAGGTTGTGGAATAGGGACAGAAATGTCACATTCATCTTCGTCACAGTCTGACCATTCAAAATCAGAAACATCTGCTGATATCAGCAAATCCAACATTGCATCAGCATCCTTCTCCACATTGTAATATTCTGAAAATGAATTAACAGAAACAATTTGACTGCATTACAATTTTCTCTACACTACTGAAATAGCACGTAATAGATAAGTGAATATAAAATCTACCTAATCACAAGTAGCATTGTTCATACTATAATTTTACAGTAATATAGAGTATGTATAGCAAGATGTAGTTTATATTGATGAATATTGTAGCAGCTATGTAAATTAAGTAACCCCAAATCCATATAAAACAAAAATAATATCTTATTTTGCCAGCAAATAGCGAGATTAGTTGAAAATGTCAGATTATATTTACACCTGTATACAGTAACCGTTGAGACCGTATGTCCATTTCAGTGGACATGCACTTATGAAAGCTAATAATATATTGATTTCTTGCAGAAAGTGAAATCCGTTTCAATAAAATGTATCTTAAAACATTCAGGATGAAGTAAAAGCTAAGAAAAGCTGCCATTCTTGGGTTTAAATACACAAACTTACTAAAAAATGGCACCTACCTTTATCATGTTTCCTGTTAGCAGCCATCTTGCCTACTTCATCTTCCTAAAACTTTCATATTTCGCCACCAGATAGCAGCAATGCCTGACAGAGGTAACTATTAAATGTCCACTGAGATGTGCAAACAGGCTTAACAACTTATACCTTCCCAGAAAGAAAATATCAGCATGTGAAAGTTATGTCCATTGAAATGGACATGGGGTCTGAAAGGGTTAAAATATCAGTTACGGTTTATAACCTAAACATACTGAATGTTAACGTTTACATTGTGCTGTTTTGAGCAAGTTCTTTGTTTCAATCTAACCTGAATACACATTAGAAGATTGGCACTACTATCGTAAATGCGATAAGAAGCACGATGTCTACACCAGATTCTTGGCCGGGTTTGAAGGCGCGACCTTGCTATCACTTAATACTGATATTCTTGCAGTCTTCCGATGGAAGTCCTGGGTTTGTTGAATACAAAAAGTTCATAATAACTACAGAATGTTTGTTTTTGTAGCAGTTTGTTTCTGCACTCAGAACTTGCCGCGTTTTTCTTCTCGGATGTTTCTTTTTCCCTTGAACTTGTATCTCCCAAGAAGTTTTGTCTCTGTTATTTTTTAATCACGTCATACAAACTTGCAACTTTTAATGGGTTTCCTTTTTTATGTTGTATCTGTTAATCATACTCGGAGCCGAAGCTCTTAAAACCGTTCCTTCTCCCTCCCACGTCTCATTTTCCTAATGCTTTGGCATCTTAATTATAGGAAAAGCAGGCGACGCTGTGTTCGACGTCTAGTTCGTGTTTTGTTTTTATTTGGGTTCTAATTCTTGCCCAAAGTTGGCAATTCTTAACGTAGTGCGTCCGGACTTCCTTCACACTTACTGAAGTGATGCAACCACGGGGTTGAAGTAACCACCCCTTCATCATCTTTCAGGGAAACCTCCCCCCACCCCACACGAGCCTTAAAATATGTTTAAGATGTTCTCATAAATTAACACCAATTTATATCAATCTAATATGTGACACTCACATGACTTTCTCTGCTTACCTTATTGCTCATTTTCTTGTCGTATTAGCGGTTTAGCGGGTTACCTAGGTTCATACGAACGCTAGGCTGCTCAACTTGTGTATTTGTTAGAGTTGGTACACTTGTGTCGATCACGTGACCACATTGTGTGACGCTGGTTCGCTGTCTGTTGGCTGGTAGCTGTTCACTAACAAAGATGGCGTAGAATAGGTCGTGGGAAAGGGAGGGGGGGGGAAGTATGGGAAATGTTTTACTGTTTGGGGCATTCCACACCTTTCCGATAATCATAAGTTATATATTTCAAAATTACACCCACAAACTTTGGGAGCTGTTACGTAACATTATTTTAAACACTGTTCACAGACAAGCACGCACACATTTTCTATTATTCTTATTGTTATTTACTATTATTTATTGTTATTGTTATTAGTGCTATTTTCAGAAAATTCGTACAAGAGGAGAGAAAGCCACGTGAGTGCAAACATCAGAAATCTTAAAACACGTTTTAGATGTTTCATGCCTAAAACTCTAAAATCAGTTATAAAGTAGGAATGGTTGCATATTATTGCATATAAGAAGCTTAAAGTTTCTAAACTGAATATTATATGCATTCCTTCCAATGGCCGTCTATATTTCCGCGAGAGGACAAACACGGTGCTGCCACCTGGTTGTTCGATGTCGAGTAGCAGTTGTTTTATTTACACGTTTCAGTGTTTCTGTCATTACATGTACAGTCCGAGAAATATTGACTGCTGGCCTGGTAGTTTTTGCTACCAATGTAACAAGAGCAGCTGTCACATACTGGAGTCGAGGTGTGCGATATATCGACTGTGTAAACTCGACTCCACTGTGCATCGCATTCAGCACCAGTATTTAGCTTCACTCCCAAGCAAACTGTTCTTTCGTAAGAAAACTGTAAACAGGAGTACATTCAACAAAATACAACAATAACTCGGAAATGGTTCAACCAACATCAAAAGTCATAGCTATTTACTCACAACTTCACATATAGTCACCTGTTGATATAATAATAACCACAACATAAACATGCTCACAAAAGAAAGTCCCGGGTTCAAATCCCTGGGCCAACCAATCTGACACGGGTATTCATGTGGTTTCTCGCAGTCACAAAGGTAAATATCTGATAGGATATTAAGTACTCTGACACAAATTTCCACCACCAGTCTAAAATAATAGTATAAATGAAAAATAGATGGTATTAGGAATGCTATGCCATCTATCCACATATAATGTAAGCAGATAGACCGAATGATATGATACAAGAGGTTCTGGTCAAATTTTTACGATGGTATTTAAATGCATATTTTATTTATGAAATAGCCCATATAAATATAATTCACCAGTCTGACTCACTCTCACTCTACTTGAGAATTTATCAGTTAGGTCACACGTATTATCATATTACTTGTGATAATAGAAGGAGCTAGACTAGGTCACTATTATACAGGACAAGCAGCTATATATGAAATAGCCCATATAAATATAATTCGACAGTCTGACTCACTCTCACTCTACTTGAGAATTTATCAGTTAGATCACACGTATTATCATATTACTTGTGATAATAGGAGGAGCTAGACTAGGTCACTATTATACAGGACAAGCAGCTATATATGAAATAGTCCATATAAATATAATTCGACAGCCTGACTCACTCTCACTCTACATGAGAATTTATCAGTTAGATCACACGTATTATCATATTACTTGTGATAATAGAAGCAGCTAGACTAGGTCACTATTATACAGGACAAGCAGCTATATATGAAATAGTCCATATAAATATAACTCGACAGTCGGACTCACTCTCACTCTACTTGAGAATTTATCAGTTAGATCACACGTATTATCATATTACTTGTGAAAATAGAAGGTGTTAGACTAGGTCACTATTATACAGGACCAGCAGCTATATATGAAATAGTCCATATAAATATAATTCGACAGTCTGACTCACTCTCACTCTACTTGAGAATTTATCAGTTAGATCACACGTATTATCATATTACTTGTGATAATAGAAGGAGCTAGGCTAGGTCACTATTATACATGACAAGCAGCTATATATGAAATAGTCCATATAAATATAATTCGACAGTCTGACTCACTCTCACTCTACTTGAGAATTTATCAGTCAGATCACACGTATTATCATATTACTTGTGATAACAGAAGGAGCTAGACTAGGTCACTATTATACAGGACCAGCAGCTATATATGAAATAGTCCATATAAATATAATTCGACAGTCTGACTCACTCTCACTCTACTTGAGAATTTATCAGTTAGATCACACGTATTATCATATTACGTGTGATAATAGAAGGAGCTAGGCTAGGTCACTATTATACAGGACAAGCAGCTATATATGAAATAGTCCATATAAATATAATTCGACAGTCTGGCCCACTCTCACTCTACTTGAGAATTTATCAGTTAGATCACATGTATTAGGATCATATTACTTGTGATAATAGAAGGGGCTAGGCTAGGTCACTATTATACAGGACCAGCAGCTATATATGAAATAGTCCATATAAATATAATTCGACAGTCTGACTCACTCTCACTCTACTTGAGAATTTATCAGTTAGATCACACGTATTATCATATTACTTGTGATAATAGAAGGAGCTACACTAGGTCACTATTATACAGGACAAACAGCTATATATAAAATAATCCATATAAATATAATTCGACAGTCTGACTCACTCTCACTCTACTTGAGAATTTATCAGTTAGATCACACGTATTATCATATTACTTGTGATAATAGAAGGAGCTAGACTAGGTCACTATTATACAGGACAAGCAGCTATATATGAAATAGTCCATATAAATATAATTCGACAGTCTGACTCACTCTCACTCTACTTGAGAATTTATCAGTTAGATCACACGTATTATCATATTACTTGTGATAATAGAAGGAGCTAGGCTAGGTCACTGTTATACAGGACAAGCAGCTATATATGAAATAGTCCATATAAATATAATTCGACAGTCTGACTCACTCTCACTCTACTTGAGAATTTATCAGTTAGATCACACGTATTATCATATTACTTGTGATAATAGAAGGAGCTAGGCTAGGTCACTATTATACAGGACAAACAGCTATATATGAAATAGTCCATATAAATATAATTCGACAGTCTGACTCACTCTCACTCTACTTGAGAATTTATCAGTTAGATCACACGTATTATCATATTACTTGTGATAATAGAAGGAGCTAGACTAGGTCACTATTATACAGGACAAGCAGCTATATATGAAATAGTCCATATAAATATACTTCCACAGTCTGACTCACTCACACTCTACTTGAGAATTTATCAGTTAGATCACACATATTATCGTATTACTTGTGACTGTTCGACTCATATGTGACTGTACTGGCTATAGTCTATGTAGTCCTGTTTAACCCGAATTACTTTTGTATAACTGGTAAACCGTAAGAAATAAAGTAACTCTTACTGTACAGAAATGTAGATCTCGCTAAAACACACAATTTATGTCTCAATAAAATGTTTATAGTGAACCATTTCGGAGATATTCGTTGCTATTTGCGTGAGTTTAGGAAAACTTCAAACTTTCGTCAAATGGAACATAGTTATACATTTTTAATGTGAATGTGAACGGTTTAAAAGTTCTGACTGCTGCTTAAGGCCTACTGCATTCCCATATTTCCCTTGTATCTAAAGGAAAGTTAGCAATAATTTCTCCAAATGTTTATGTCAACTAATAAGAAGAAGATATAGGAGTAAGAGTTTCTATGAATGGTTAGTACAAGAGTAGAGAAAGTCATGTGAGTGCAACACATCAGATTTTTTCTGTTTTTGAAAACATGGCTATTGTAATTCTTGTTTCCGATCGCATCTTCAAAATGTGACATTTATTTCATCCTGTGCAGAGATGAGGGTAACTCTTAAATTGAGGAGTTAAATGAATTTCAATTGCAACAATAAATTTAATGTTATTTATGATTGAGTTACTAGACCTTTAAAGTGATTTTCAGTATTATGCTAGTTTAAGCAGCATTAAATTTTTGAACATTTCGAAAATGTACCTAAAAATATTTTAGTTCATATTTATAATATTTTCTATCGTTTTCGGTCATAAGTGCTTGTATACCTCTAACATTTTAGGTCATAAACATTATTACAAAACATTATTAATGTTTTAAAATGTCTAAATTACAGAAGCTAGAGGTGTAACTTTGCATTTGGGTGGGAATCGACACGTCACTTTAGGAATGGGGAAATGCCGCATTGTGGCTGTTTATGGCAGGAACCATGAACAAGATAAACGATATTATTATTAAATGCACCCATGTCTGTGAGCTTTGTGCGCAAGTACAACTGAGATTCGCTCGCTCGCTCGCGTGAGTTATGAGTCAGTCAGTCCAGAGAATGGTTTATATCTATCTGTTACACGGTTTCTATAATACAAATGATATCGTATGGCTGTAATTAAATGCGCTGTTGAACACATGCATTACGCTCTGCGGCCCGCACAGCTCCCATTTAATTCCGTTTTTGGTGTTCCTACTTAGCTGCGAGTTCAGGATAAACTGGTAAATAAAACGTAATATCATGTAGAGCCAAGACGGCTAACACGTCGCTATGCCAGCTTTTTAATATTAAACCTTGTTTCTGTGACAGAAATTGCTGCGAAAATGAACTTGTCTGTATTAAAAAACATGTTACGCACAGATCTTCTGACGTGTTGTAATACAGAACGCTTAAGTTAATACTAAACGAGCTTCTTCGGCAATGTATTCACATAAAACCACTGCAATATTACTAGGAAAATGTGCTTCTTTTATATTCGGCATTGAGCATTTAGAATAAGTGAACCAAATATTGTACTCCAAAGTCGATCCGAAAATTGACTACAGTGAGTGAGGCAGTGAGTGAGTGGGACAGTGAGTGAGAGAGTGGGGCAGTGCGTGATTGAGCGGGGCAGTGGGTGAGCGAGTGGGGCAGTGCGTGAGTGAACGGGGCAGTGGGTGAGTGAGCGGGGCAGTGGGTGAGTGAGTGGGGCAGTGCGTGAGCGAGTGGGGCAGTGAGTGAGTGAGCGGGGCAGTGGGTGAGTGAGCGAGGCAGTGAGTGAGCGAGTGGGGCAGTGCGTGAGCGAGTGGGGCAGTAAGTGAGCGAGTGGGCCAGTAGGTGAGCGAGTGGGGCAGTTCGTGAGTGAGCGGGGCAGTGGGTGAGCGAGCGGGGCAGTGAGTGAGCGAGTGGGGCAGTGCGTGAGTGAGTGGGGCAGGGAGTGAGCGAGTGGGGCAGTGGGTACGTGAGTGGGGCAGTGAGTGAGCGAGTGGGGCAGTGAGTGAGCGAGTGGGGCAGTGGGTGAGCGAGTGGGGTAGTGCGTGAGCGAGTGGGGCAGTGGGTAAGCGAGCGGGGCAGTGAGTGAGCGAGTGGGGCAGAGCGTGAGTGAGTGGGGCAGGGAGTGAGCGAGTGGGGCAGTGGGTACGTGAGTGGGGCAGTGAGTGAGCGAGTGGGGCAGTGAGTGAGCGAGTGGGGCAGTGGGTGAGCGAGTGGGGCAGTGGGTGAGCGAGCGGGGCAGTGAGTGAGCGAGTGGGGCAGTGCGTGAGTGAGTGGGGCAGGGAGTGAGCGAGTGGGGCAGTGGGTACGTGAGTGGGGCAGTGAGTGAGCGAGTGGGGCAGTGGGTGAGCGAGTGGGGCAGTGCGTGAGCGAGTGGGGCAGTGGGTGAGCGAGTAGGGCAGTGAGTGAGTGAGCGGGGCAGTGGGTGAGTGAGGGGGGCAGTGAGTGAGCGAGTGGGGCAGTGCGTGAGCGAGTGGGGCAGTAAGTGAGCGAGTGGGCCAGTAGGTGAGCGAGTGGGGCAGTTCGTGAGTGAGCGGGGCAGTGGGTGAGCGAGCGGGGCAGTGAGTGAGCGAGTGGGGCAGTGCGTGAGTGAGTGGGGCAGGGAGTGAGCGAGTGGGGCAGTGAGTGAGCGAGTGGGGCAGTGAGTGAGCGAGTGGGGCAGTGGGTGAGCGAGTGGGGTAGTGCGTGAGCGAGTGGGGCAGTGGGTAAGCGAGTGGGGCAGTGAGTGAGCGAGTGGGGCAGTGCGTGAGTGAGTGGGGCAGGGAGTGAACGAGTGGGGCAGTGGGTAAGTGGGGCAGTAAGTGAGTCAGTGCGGCAGTGAGTGAGTGGGGCAGTGAGTGAGTCAGTGAGACAGCGAATGAGTGAGGGGGACTGTGAGTGAGTTAGTTGGACAGTGAGTGTGTGGAGCAGTGAGTAAGTAATTAAGACAGTGAGTGGGACAGTGAGTGAGTCAGTGGAAAAGTGAGTGAGTGGGACAGTGAGTGAGTGTGGCAGTGAGTGAGTGGGGCAGTAAGTGAGTGGGACAGTGAGTGAGTTAGTGGGACAGTGAGTGAGTGGGAAAGTGGGTGAGACAATGTGTGAGTGAGTGACACTGAACGAATACGTGAGTGAAATTGTCAGTGACTGAGAGTGTGAATGTTTAAGTGGGTGAGTGATTGAGTGGGTGAGTGACTGTGTGTAAATGACTGAGTAAGTGAGTGGTGACTAAGTGAATGAGTGACTGAGTGAGTGAGCGAGTGACTTAATGACTGAGTGTGTGAGTGACTGACCGAGTGGTTGACTGAGTGACCGAATGGTTAACGAGAGAGTGAATAAGTGAGTGAGTGATTGAGTGAGTGGGTGAGTGAGTGGCCGAATGGTTGAGTGAGTGAATGATTGAGTGGGTGGGTGAGTGAGTGACCGAATGGCTGACTGAGTGAATACGTGAGCGAGTGAATCATTGTGTGAGTGGATAAGCCAGTGACCGAATGGTTGACCGAGTGAGTGAATAAGTGAGTGAATGATTGAGTGAGTGGGTGAATGAGTGACCGAATGATTGAGTCAGTGAATAAGTGAGTGAGTGAATGAGTGGGTGGGTGAGTGAATAAGTGAGTGAGTCAATGATTGAGTGAGTGGCTGAATGAGTGACCGAATGGTAGAGTGAGTGAATAAGTGAGTGTGTGAGTGACCAGTGGTTGAGTGAGTGTATAAGTGAGTGCGTGAATGATTGTGTGAGTGGATGAGTGAGTGACCGAATGGTTAACGAGAGAGTGAATAAGTGAGCGAGTGGGTGAGTGAGTGACCGAATGGTTGAGTGAGTGAATACGTGAGCGAGTGAATCATTGTGAGTGGATAAGCGAGTGACCGAATGGTTGCCTGAGTGAGTGAATAAGTGAGTGAATGATTGAGTGAGTTGGTGAATGAGTGACCGAATAGTTGAGAGAGTGAATAAGTGAGAGAGTGAATGATTGAGAGGGTGGGTGAATGAATAAGTGAGTGAGTCAATGATTGAGTGAGTGGGTGAATGAGTGACCGAATGGTTGAGTGAGCGAATAAGTGAGTGTGTGAGTGACCGAGTGGTTGAGTGAGTGAATAAGTGAGTGAATGATTGTGTGAGTGGATGAGTGAGTGACCGAATGGTTAACGAGTGAGTGAATGAGTAAGTGAATGATTGTGTGAGTGGATGAGTGAGTGACCGAATGGTTAACGAGAGAGTGAATAAGTGAGTGATTGAGTGAGTGGGTGAGTGAGTGACCGAATGGTTGAGTGAGTGAATAAGTGAATAAGTGAGTGAGTGAACGATTGAGTGACCGAATGGTTAACGAGTGACTGAATAAGTGAGTGAGTGAATGATTGTGTGAGTGGATGAGTGAGTGACCGAATGGTTAGCGAGTGTGTGAATAAGTTAGTGAGTGAGTGAAAGAGTGAGTGGGTGAGTGAGTGAGTGGGTGAGTGAGTGACCGAATGGTTGAGTGAGAGAAGAAAAAGTGAGTGAATGATTGAGTGGGTGGGTGACTGAATAGGTGAGTGATTGAATAAGCGAATGATTCAGTGACTGGGTGAGTGAGTGACCGAATGGTTGAGTGAGTAAATAAGTGAGTGACTGAATGATTGAGTGGGTGGGTGAGTGTGTGACCGAATGTTTGACTGAGTGAATAAGTGAATGAGTGAATGATTGTGTGTGGCTGAGTGGGTGACCGAATGCTTCAGTGAGTGAACAAGTTAGTGAGTGATTGATTGAGTGGGTGAATGAGTGAGTGACCGAATGGTTGACTGAGTGAGTGAATAAGTGAGTGAGTGAATGATTGAGTAAGTGACTGAATGGTTGAGTGAGTGAATGAGTGAGTGGGTGAATGAGTGACCGAATGGTTGAATGAGTGACTGAATAAGTGAGTGAATGAATGAGTTGAGTGGGTGGATGAGTGGGTGACCGAATGGATGAAAGAGTGAATAAGTGAGTGGGTGAATGATTGTGTGAGTGGATGAGTGTGTGACCGAATGTTTGGGTGAGTGAATAAGTGAGTGAGTGAATGATTGAGTGGGTGAGTGAGTGAGTGACCGAATGGTTGACTGAGTGAATAAGTGAGTGAGTGAATGATTGAGTGAGTGGATGAGTGGGTGAGCTAATGGTTAAGTGAGTGAATAAGTGAGTGAGTGAAAGATTGAGTGGGTGGGTGACTGAGTGATCGAATGGTTGAGTGAGTGAATAAGTGAGTGAGTGAATGATTGAGTGAGTGAATGAGTGGGTGACCGAATGGTTGAGTTAGTGAAGGAATGAGAGTGAGTGAATGATTGAGTGGGTGGGTGAGTGAGTGACCGAATGGTTGACTGCGTGAGTGAATAAGTGAGTTAGTGAATGATTGAGTGGGTGGGTGAGTGAGTGACCGAATGGTTGACTGAGTGACTGAATAAGTTAGTGAGTGAATGATTGGGTGCGTGGATGAGTGGGTAACCGAGTGGTTGAGTGAGTGAATAAGTGAGGGAGTGAATGATTGAGTGAGTGGGTGAATGAGTGATCGAATGGTTGACTCAGTGAATAAGTGAGTGAGTAAATGACTGAGTGAGTGGTCGAATGGTTGAGTGAGTGAATAAGTGAGTGAGAGAATGAATGAGTGAGTGGGTGAGTGAGTGAGTGATCCAATGGTTTACTGAGTGAATAAGTGAGTGAGTGAATGATTGAGTGGTTTGGTGAGTGAGTGATCGAATAAGTGAGTGAGTGAATGATTGACTGGGTGGGTGAATGAGTGATCGAATGGTTGACTGAGTGAATAAGTGAGTGAGTAAATGACTGAATGAGTGATCGAATTGTTGAGTGAGTGAATAAGTGAGTGAGTCAATGAGTGGGTGCGTGAGTGAGTGATCGAATGATTGAGTCAGTGGGTGAGTGAGTGATTGAATGGTTGAGTGAGTGAAGGTATAAGAGTGAGTGAATGATTGAGTGAGTGATCGAATTGATGAGTGAGTGAATAAGTGAGTGAGTGAGTGAATGATCGAGTGGGTGAGTGAGAGATTGAATGGTGGGGGTGAGTGAAAAAGTGAGTCATGAACGATTGAGTGGGTGGGTGAGTGAGTGATCGAATGGTTGACTGAGTGAAGGAATGAGAGAGAGTGAATAATTGAGTTGGTGAGTGAGTGATCGAATGGTTGGAGGAGTGAAGGAATGAGAGTGAGTGAATGATTGAGCGAGTGGGTGAGTGAGTGATCGAATGGTTGTGTGAGTGAATAAGTGAGTGAGTGAATGATTGAGTGAGTGGGTGTGTGAGTGATTGAATGGTTGACTGAGTGAACGAATGAGAGTGAGTGAATGATTGAGCGAGTGGGTGAGTGAGTGATCGAATGGTTGTGAGTGAATAAGTGCGTGAGTGAATGATTGAGTGAGTGGGTGAGTGAGTGATTGAATGGTTGAGTGAGTGAAGGTATAAGAGTGAGTGAGTGATCGAATTGATGAGTGAGTGAATAAGTGAGTGACTGAATCATTGAGTGAGTGGGTGAGTGAGTGATCGAATGGTTGACTGAGTGAAGGAATAAGAGTGGGTGCATGATTGAGTGAGTGGGTGAGTGAGTGATCGAATGGTGGAGTGAGTGAATAAGTGAGTGAGTGAATGATTGAGTGGGTAAGTGAGTGATCGAATGGTTGAGTGAATGAATAAGTGAGTGAGTGAATTATTGAGTGAGTGGGTGAGTGAGTGATCGAATGGTTGAGCAAGTGAATAAGTGAGTGAATGACTGAGTGGGTGGGTGAGTGAGTGATCGAATGGATGCGTGAGTGAATAACTGAGTGAGTGAATGATTGAGTGGGTGGGTGAGTGAGTGATCGAATGATTGAGTGAGTGAATTAGTGAGTGAGTGAATAATTAAGTGGGTGGGTGAGTGAGTGATCAAATGGTTGAGTGGGTGAATAAGTGAGTGAGTGTTCGAATGGTTGAGTGAGTGAAGGAATGAGAGTGAATGGGTGAGTGAATGATTGAGTGAGTGGGTGAGTGTGTGCTCTAATGGTTGACTGAGTGATGGAATGAGAGGTGTGAATGCTTGAGTGGGTGGGTGAATGAGTGATCGAATGGTTGGCGGAGTGAAGGAATGAGAGGAGTGAATGATTGAGTGGGTGGGTAAGTGAGTGATCGAATGGTTGAGTGAGTGAAGGAATGAGAGTGAGTGAGTAATTGAGTGGGTGGGTGAGTGAGTGATCGAATGGTTGACTGAGTGAAGGAATGAGAGGAGTGAATGATTGAGTGGGTGGGTGAGTGAGTGAGTGATCGAATGGTTGACTGAGTGAAGGAGTGAGAGGAGTTAGTGATTGAGTGGGTGGGTGATTGAGTGATCGAATGGTTGGCGGAGTGAAGGAATGAGAGTGAGTTAATGATTGAGTGGGTGGGTGATTGAGTGATCGAATGGTTGACTGAGTGAAGGAATGACAGGAGTTAGTGATTGAGTGGGTAAGTGATTGAGTGATCGAATGGTTGACTGAGTGAAGGAATGAGAGGAGTGAATGAGTGAGTGGGTAAGTGAGTGATCGAATGGTTGACTGAGTGAAGGAATGAGAGTGAGTGGGTGAGTGAGTGATCGAATAGTTGATTGAGTGAAGGAATGAGAGTGAGTGAATGATTGAGTGGGTAGTTGAATGAGTGATCGAATAGTTGTCTGAGTGAAGGAATGAGAGTGAGTGAACGATTGAGTGAGTGGGTGAGTGAGTGATCGAATAGTTGTCTGAGTGAAGGAATGAGAGTGAGTGAACGATTGAGTGGGTGGTTGAATGAGTGATCCAATAGTTGTCTGAGTGAAGGAATGAGAGTGAGTGAACGATTGAGTGAGTGGGTGAGTGAGTGATCGAATAGTTGTCTGAGTGAAGGAATGAGAGTGAGTGAATGATTGAGTGCGTGGTTGAATGAGTGATCGAATAGTTGTCTGAGTGAAGGAATGAGAGTGAGTGAACGATTGAGTGGGTGGGAGAGTGAGTGATCGAATAGTTGACTGAGTGAAGGAATGAGAGTGAGTGAATGATTGAGTGAGTGGGTGAGTGAGTGATCGAATGGTTGACTGAGTGAAGGAATGAGAGTGATTGTGTGATTGGAGTTCCAGGGCACTATGGAATATAAACATAATTGTTTAAAATGTTCAGTTAGAATAGTTAATCTACCTAGCACAGAAACTGATAAAAGAAATAATACTATAATTAATTTACAAGGCCGTACTCACAACAGTTGAAGTTTATCACTACTTGTATTCAGCACGTTTCCAAGAAACGCTCATAAAAATGCAAGGAATGCAATTTTGTTCACTTTATAGTCAAATATTTCGTGTAGAAAAGCGTGGAATTTATAATTATAGAGAATTTTAAACTTTGTTGCGAGAGAATTGCCGGGTTAGGTAAATAACGGCAGCATGGTTATAAACCGTGACAAATTAAAAAGCGGATTTGATAAACGTATAATTACGTGGCATCAAAACAAACACCTGGAATGCCTGGGTCATCGCCCAAAGATTGCTGTTCAGCTGTTTCTGGACAAACTTTAGTCACGCTTAGTGACACCAGATGTCAGGTGGATAAGTCCTCAACTTCTTCCATAACACGATACAAAATTAAGATTTTAATTTTAATTACAGTAACTGAAGAAATTATCCTGTATCTACGTGCTATTTTTAATTGTTTCCTTTTATTTTCTCTGCTTGTCGCTTACGATACAGGATGTATACATTGTAAACAAAAACTTGTCAAGATTTCTAGTGACACTCGCTTCAAAAATCTTAACAAAGGAAGCAAACATCTGATTTCATCTTTACATTGTTACACTTGAGAAAAACAAAGGCTTTATTTTTTACCCATTATCACAAAATCTACTGCTCAACTGATTTTCTTAATTCCTTTAGCATTGAAATGCTCCTTCCATTATCACAAGTAATATGATAATACGTGTGATCTAACTGATAAATTCTCAAGTAGAGTGAGAGTGAGTCACACTGTCGAATTATATTTATATGGACTATTTCATATATAGCTGCTTGTCCTGTATAATAGTGACCTAACCTAGCTCCATTATCACAAGTAATATGATAATACGTGTGATCTAACTGATAAATTCTCAAGTAGAGTGAGAGTGAGTCAGACTGTCGAATTATATTTATATGGACTATTTCATATATAGCTGCTTGTCCTGTATAATAGTGACCTAGTCTAGCTCCTTCTATTGTCACAAGTAATATGATAATACGTGTGATCTAACTGATATATTCTCAAGTAGAGTGAGAGTGAGTCAGACTGTCGAATTATATTTATATGGACTATTTCATATATAGCTGCTTGTCCTGTATAATAGTGACCTAGTCTAGCTCCTTCTATTATCACAAGTAATATGATAATATGTGTGACCTAATTGATAAATTCTCAAGTAGAGCGAGAGTGAGTCAGACTGTCGAATTATATTTATATGGACTATTTCATATATAGCTGCTTGTCCTGTATAATAGTGACCTAGTCTAGCTCCTTCTATTATCACAAGTAATATGATAATACGTGTGACCTAATTGATAAATTCTCAAGTAGAGTGAGTCAGGCTTCGAATTATATTTATATTCTTATATTAGAATACCACATGCCTAAATTATGTTTATGACAAATTAAGAGTATATATTCAAATTTCTGGAAATATTATCTGAAGTTCTCATTATTTTGGGTGACATTTGTATAACTGTAGATCTAGTTACAGCACATGATTTTGGCCAAGTATATTTTTCGTGGCGTTAACCATCTCTCAGATATTCTTTATTATTTGTTTGAACTTTCCTACACATACATTTCCCAAA
Source organism: Tenodera sinensis (assembly GCA_030765045.1). NCBI lineage: Eukaryota > Metazoa > Arthropoda > Insecta > Mantodea > Mantidae > Tenodera > Tenodera sinensis. The sequence continues at coordinate 6,044,337 of CM060961.1, read as the reverse complement.
TGGGAAACTGATAGTCTTTTCTTTTTCTTTCTCTCTTTCTTTGTGTGTTGTCGTTCCATCTTTCTCTTTTGTTTCTTCCTCTCTTTCTCTGTTTTTTCTTTCTCTTTCTTCGTTATTATAAATTTATTATGTGCTATCCCTTACTAAATCGATCTTTCACATTTCATTTTGTATTTCCCTCTGTTTCTTAAAATATTCATATTCCCTTTGTACCTACAAGAAAATTAACAATAAGATAATTTGTGCAAATGTTTATCTGTATTAACATGAAGAAGATAGAGAATAGTTTGTATAAGAGTGAGAGGAGAAAGCCATATGAGTGCACACATGCGAATTGCTGCATTCCCCTCTTCTCTGTTTACATTACAGTGTTGGTATGGATGGTATTTAGGTGTTTAGCTGTAACGTTTGTATTTGTTTATGTATTTCTGTTTATTTTGTTTTTGCGCAATACTTTGATTACAGCTGCCGAGCGCTTGTAGTTGTTCCTTTGTTTTTTCTTTTTGCAGCTCCGCCCTGGTGGAGGTAATTAGTTCTTCGCCAAATGAGCCATATCGAAAGCTTTAAATTACCTTTGTGTTCGAACTCTCTCGCAGTACAGGAGCGAGCGAGTCAGCGAGCCTCGCTCAAACTGATTACAAGCCTAAGTGCGAGTTTAGAACATGAACGGGATTCCTAATAAATATTATACACGCCTTCATTCCGAATTCAATGTATTGAAAACTGCGCTGTTCTTCTATGACTGGATTATAAATTTATGGAAGGATTTGCCAAAGCAGGCCACAAAGGACTGGCGAGTAACTGACTTTCCCCGTTAAATGCCCTTAATGAAATACGGACTTATTCCAATGAAGTATTCATAAGATGTACGAGGGCAAATCAAAAAGTAAGGTCCAATGATTTATACACATTAAACCTTCATAACGGTTTAGAGTAAATTAACATCTTGTGTGGTTTACCGGGAATAATGCGAGTGAGTTGGAGAATTTAATGTCACATCGGCACGTTGGCCATGATAGCTTAGTGGTCAGAGCAGCCGGACGGTACCCGCTAGATCCATGGTTCAAATCCCGGGCATGGCATTTAATCATACTTTCTCTACTACGTTTAATAAAGTAGAAGTATTGTGTTCGACCCAAAAATTCAGTCCCTTAAATCCAAAAAAGCATTTTTAGTCAGTTTTTGGACAGCATAACTCGAAAACGAAATGTTGGTTAAAAACCTAAGTTGGTATTTAAGTTTAATGTATTTCAAGGATGCGACACGAAGATTTTTGAAGAAAATAGCCCCACCCTAAACTACCCTTTACATGGAAAATTTTTCGCAAATTTTTATTTTCTTGAAAATGGCTATAGCGATTTTGATTAAAATACCATATGTTTGAGATATTTTTATGACAAATGAAATGTATATCTTGAATTTTCTGGCTATAGCCCCTGTAGTCGTATTTACTCTGGACGACTTTTGCATAACTGGTAAACCGTTAGAGATAGACCAAATCATACTATACAACAAATGTAGATCTTGCTAAAATACACAATTTATGTCAAAATGAATTTTTTTGTACTGTGGACCATTTCCGAGATATTAATAGTTAATTTGTATACTTCTGCCAAAATGGAACATCGTTTTTCATTTTTTTAATATGTTAAGTGTACAAAGAGAACGGGATTTCGAAGCTTTAAAACATTTGACTATCGCACAAAGCCTACTGTATTCTAACACTCCCCTTGTACCTACAAGGAAATAAGCAATAAGATAATTTGTACAAATGTTTATCTCAACTAACACGAAGAAGATATAGGAATAAGAGTTTGTAAGAATGGTTAGTACAAGAGTAGAGAAAGTCATGTGACTCGAAATACATGGAATTCTTGGCTTTCGTGTTCCAGAGTTGGCAGTGCTGGGGAAGTCCAATTACACTAACAGAAATGAATATATTTTATAGAATTTTTGTAGAATTTAACAGTTTCTGGTCAGGTATTCTTGTTCGCTCATTATGGAATTTTTTGGTGAACACAGTGGATACTACAGGTGGAGAAATTAAAAGTGAAGTTAAGTTGCAATTAGATATTGGGGGAGATGAAGTGAGGTTATGGCAGTAAGATATGTAGAGACAGGCAGACAGGCGGGCAGGCAGGCAGACAGGCGCATATGGCCGGCCAGTTATGTTAATGCGTTTAAACACGGTGAACCTACATACATACAGGATTATACCATTAGGGTTAATCCGATACGACCTTCGTGTGTGTGTGTGTGTGTGTGTGTGTATGTGTGTGTGTGTGTGTGTGTGTGTGTGTGTGTGTGTGTGTATGTGAAGAAGATGGATCTCCCTGGGTTACGGCTTCTGACCCTCCCTCCCGGAACTTCACAACTGTTACGTAACAAACTCACAGCTATGCGACTATCTTAGAAGGAAGTGAGAGCCCGCCTCTATGGTCAGGGGATAGCGCGCTTACTTCACAGTCAGGAGGTCCCTCCCCCACCCCGCCCCCGGAGTGCCCTAATAAGGACATAGCTAGAATACGCACAGAGTCACTGCCGAACCCCACCATATTTCTCCTATTCGTACTCTTATCGAAGGTAAAAATGTAAACTTTGTTAGTACTTTTTCGTGGAATAGCTCATTTAAATACCCAACTTTTTTTTACAGGGAAAGGAAATAATTTTCAGGTTAGTGGCGGCAGCCTGTGTGTGTGTGTGTGAATATTTTCCCTTTAAGTTGGAGCAGTTAGTGAGATAATGCTTCAATAAACACGACGTATGGAAGACTGCATTATACAGCATGCTGTCTATAGTTTACCTCAAACGTGATCTAAATTGCAAATTGGTAAATTTTCAGTCGACGAGAGAAGCATATCGATCGAAACACATTGTGCTCTCTTGCACATATATACATACATATGGCATGCTAAAACTGTAACAGTGGCCAAACAAACCTCCAGCAAATTGTCACATCTACCGTAAAACTATAACCAACATTTTTTATATCTATATTGCGTTTCGGATACATTATAGCACATACACACACAGGGACACACAAATTGAACACACAGGAGCTTGGATTTGAGTATTGTAATACTCATGAATTCCTACTGAAACAAAAGAAAAAGGGAAGGCACATGCGCGCCACTGTTTAATATGAAACAATTTTTTCGTTGTGTGTCAAGTATTGAACTTTCCTTTCTAAAGCAGACAAAGCAGAAAAAGCGAAATGTGAAACAACTTACTTTTATTCTGGATCTCTCAGGTCATTACCCCTTCCAAGGTTGCTTCCTTGTTCCCTGAGGCACTTTATTATCGTTGGCAATTCGGTAAGCAAGAAGAAATAGGTTATATGGTTCACAAACCCGCCACATTTGCTTTCGCGTAATTCATCAGTTGTGTTTTTCGACATCAGTACTGTTTGTATCATATACACAGCCTTAAGTACAAACACTAGGTGTTTAAATACAAGTTCCGGATATTGATCACACTTCAAATTACGTTTAATTCACGGTACATAAAGATTTCTTTGCTTGTGTTCACACTGAGCTACTTCCGCGTCGCCATATTACCTGGTTCTTATGAAAAAAACAAATGACTACTGGTATGCGCTTCTCGACTTCGAAGTAATCAAGAAGAAATAGGTTATATGGTTCACAAACCCGCCACATTTTCTTACCGCGTAATTCACCAGTTCTGTTTTTCGACACCAGTACTATTTGTATCATATACACAGCTTTAAGTACAAACACTAGGTGTTTAAACACAAATACCGCATATTGGTCTAACTTCAAATTACGTTTAACTCACGCTACATAAAGATTTCTTTGCTTATGTTCACACTGAGTTACCGCCGGGTCGCCATATTACCTGGTTCTTATGAAAAAAACAAATGACTACTGGTATGCGCTTCTCAACTTCGACTGCAGCTACAAACACAATCAAAGTTCTGTATCTATGTAGATATTGGAACTGTGACATTCAAAATGTCCCGGGTTCGAATCTCGGTTAGGAATTTTTTTTTTCCTGGAGTTCATTAACCTAAGAATATGAATGTCGATTCAGTTTAAACTTAATACACCTTCAATAAATTTATTTCACTCATTATACGAGTTAAACTGCAAAAATGAACTGTAACCAAAGTCTTTGTAGTTCATTTAAATGACCACAAAGTACAAAAACTCAACTATCTCGCTTATCATTCAGTTATCTACTTTCTCTACTGCGTGTACTCACTAGAATATGTTTTGAGGCCCTCCGTATAAAAAAATTATTTTTCGAAAAGGATCTGTTACTGTTTAACATCTTTAAAAAATGCGACAGAAAGATTTTGATGAAATTTCCTCCACCCTAAACTACCACTTACATGGACAATTTTCGAATATTTTTATTTTCTCAAAAATGCTTAACGATTTTGATTAAAATGCTGATGTTTATAAGATATGTTTATCACAAATGAAATTCATATTTTGTATTTTCTGGCTGTAGCCCACGTAGTCCTTGCATAACTGGTAGGTAAGTCGTAAGAAATAGACCAAGTCTTACTGTACAAAAAATGTAGATCTTCCTAAAACATACAATCTCTGTTGCATGATCTGGTGAAATGAACCTTTTGGAGATATTCCATGTTACAATTTTGCAATATTTAAATGGCAGGTCGTTGTGCATTTTTTAATCTTTTGGCCGTGCAAAGAGAACGCAATTTCAGAGTCATCATATATCAACAAGGAGTAAAATATTTGACTATCGCACAAAGTCTACTGTATTCTAATATTCCCCTTGTACCTACAGGGAAATAAGCAATAAGATAATTTGTACAAATGTTTATTTCAACTAACACGTAGAAGATATAGGAATAAGAGTTTGTGAGAATGGTTAGTACAAGAGTAGAGAAAGTCGTGTGATTTTTGAAGCAATTGCTCAAGTTTAGCCAAGTTACTATAACATTATGCTTGAAGTTTGTCACGGACGTTTGCCCAGGCAGCGTGCTCCTTTGTCTGCAGATCTGAGGACGCGGCGGGCGTGGACCAGCGGGGTGGACTTCCTCAGGAGGGGACAAGTCCTTTGGAAACAGGAATCGTGCTTGGGAAGAATTAATTCAATGCTAACGAAGCCCAGTGCTTTAGGCGATGTTTAATTGCTTGCGAAATAGGATGAAACATTCTCCAGTTTGGTGCTGTCAACGCGAAAACGCGAGCGACGCTGGATAAATTAAACTTTTGTCTGTCTCAGAGTTCACTATTTCATTACAAGGAGAGTAGAATCTTAATTAAATTCTGGAATAATCAAATTTATTAGCCTCCTCACATGCTACATCCATTCATACCAACTTCTCTTTATTTTTCCCTTCACTTCCTGTTAAAGTTACCTGACCAATTAACTCAGAACCTATGCAATATATGAGAGTGAAATTTTAAAGATTTAGATTCACGTCTTATATGTTCCTTAAATCCAAAACTAAATTGCGTGGTCCAACGCCCACAGAGCGCAGCATCTCCACCTCTACCCACAACGGGCGTCATGAGCGGGGTGCACTACTAGAGGATGGGACGTCTTTAGGAATAAAGGGTGCATCTACCTGCTGTTTCTGAGTGACGAGTGAGTGAAGAATAACTGGGTGAGGAGCAACTAACCAAGACTGAGTAAACAATGGCTGAGTGTCAGTCAACAGTGAGTGAGTCTGTGAGTAAGTCCATGAGTGAGGTGAGTGACTGAGTAACTCAGTTAGCGAGTATGTCAGTTAGTGAGTGAGTCACTGAGTCAGTGCGCGTGAGAGTCAGTGAGCGAGTGAGTCAGTAACAAGTGAGTCAGTGAGTCACTGAGTGAGTCAGTGAACGAGTGAGTCAGTTAGGAGTATGTCAGTTAATGAGTGAGTCTCTGAGTGGGTCAGTGCGCGTGAGAGTCAGTGAGCGAGTATGTCAGTAAGACAGTGAGTCACTGAGTTAGTCAGTGAGCGAGTAAGTCAGCGAACGAGTGAGTCAGTGAGCCAGTGAGTCAGTGAACAATTGAGTCAGTGAGTAAGTCATGTGTTTGTTTGTAATGTTTAACGCCCGCTTTTACTACTACGGCACCGCAGGCGGTGACACTGATGATACATGGAATGAAGCACCGGTGGAATGAGATGGCGGGGGAAACCGGAGTACCCGGAGAAAATCCGCCCTGACGCCGCTTCGTCCACCACGAATACCACATACGGGTCCCTGCGGTCGAACCCGGGCCGCCTAGGTGGTAGGCGAGCGCGCTAACCGCTCGGCCACGGCGCCAGTGAGTAAGTCAGGGAGTTAGTTAGCGAATGTTTTAGTGAGTGAGTACTTGGTGAGTGAGTGAGCGAGTGAGTCAGTTAGCAAAGTGTCAGTGAGTGAGTCATTGAGTGAGTCGTTGAGCGAGTGAGTCAGTAAAAAGTGAGTCAGTGAGTGAGTTAGTAGGTTCATTAGTGAGTGGGTCAGTGAGTGAGTCTATGAGTTAGCGAGTGGGTCAGTGAGTGAGTCAGTGAGCGTGAGTCAGTGAGCGTGACTTAGGGAGCGTGAGTCAGTGGGTGTGAGTCAGTGAGCGTGAGTCAGAGATCGAGTGCGTCAGTAAATAAGTGAGTTAGTGAGTGAGTTAGTAAGTTAGCGAGTGGGTCAGTGAGTGAGGGAGACAGTGAGCATGTTAATCAGTGAGTGAGTCAGTGAGTTAGTTAGCGAGTGAGTCAGTGAGTCACTGAGTGAGTCAGTGAGCGAGGGAGTCGATGAGTTAGTGAATCAGCGAGCGAGTGAGTCAGTGAACAAGTGAGTGAGTTAGTGTGCGAGTGGATCAGTGACTGAGTCACTGAGTGAGTCAGTGAGTTGTGAGGAAATTATTTAGTGAGTCAGTGAAGGAATCAATGAACAACTGAGTAAATGAGTAAGTGAGTCAGAGAACGAGTGTCTCACTGAGTTTTTGAGTCAGTGAGTAAGTCAGTGAGTCAGTGAAGGAGTCAGTGAAGGAGTCAATGAGTAACTGAGTCAATGAGTGAGTCAGTGAGCGAGTGACTCTATGAGTGAGTGAGTCAGTGTGTCAGTGAACGAGTGTCTCTGAGTGTGTGAGTCAGTGAGTAAGTCAGTGAGCGAGTGACTCTGTGAGTGAGTCAGTGAACGAGTGTCTCAGTGACTGTGTGAGTCAGTGAGTAAGTCAGTAAATAAGTGAGTGAGTCAGTCAGTAAGTCAGTAAGTGAGTGTTAGTCAGACAGTAAGTCAGTAAGTGAGTGTGTGAGTCAGTGAGTAAGTCAGTAAATGTGAGTAAGTAAGTCAGTAAGTGAGTGTTTGAGTCAGTGAATAAGTCAGTAAATGTGAGTCAGTCAGTAAGTCAGTGAGTGTGAGTCAGTGAGTAAGTCAGTAAGTGTGTGAGTCAGTGAGTAAGTCAGTAAGTGAGTGTGTGAGTCAGTCAGTAAGTCAGTAAGTGAGTGTGTGAGTCAGTGAGTAAGTCAGTAAGTGTGTGAGTCAGTCAGTAAGTGAGTGTGTCAGTCAGTAAGTGTGTGAGTCAGTCACTAAGTCAGTAAGTGAGTGTGAGAGTCAGTGAGTAAGTCAGTAAGTGTGTGAGTCAGTCAGTAACTCAGTAAGCGAGTGTGTGAGTCAGTGAGTAAGTCAGTAAGTGTGTGAGTCAGTCAGTAAGTGAGTGTGTGAGTCAGTGAGTAAGTCAGTTAGTGTGTGAGTCAGTCAGTAAGCGAGTGTTTGAGTCAGTGAGTAAGTCAGTAAATGTGAGTCAGTCAGTAAGTCAGTAAGTCAGTGTGTGAGTCAGTGAGTAAGTCAGTAAGTGTGTGAGTCAGTCAGTAACTCAGTAAGTGAGTGTGTGAGTCAGTGAGTAAGTCAGTAAGTGTGTGAGTCAGTCGTAAGTAAGTCAGTAAGTGTGTGAGTCAGTCAGTAAGCGAGTGTTTGAGTCAGTGAGTAAGTCAGTAAATGTGAGTCAGTCAGTAAGTCAGTAAGTGAGTGTGTGAGTCAGTGAGTAAGTCAGTAAGTGTGTGAGTCAGTCAGTAAGTGAGTGTGTCAGTCAGTAAGTGTGTGAGTCAGTCAGTAAGTCAGTAAGTGAGTGTGTGAGTCAGTGAGTAAGTCAGTAAGTGTGTGAGTCAGTCAGTAACTCAGTAAGTGAGTGTGTGAGTCAGTGAGTAAGTCAGTAAGTGTGTGAGTCAGTCAGTAAGTGAGTGTGTCAGTCAGTAAGTGTGTGAGTCAGTCAGTAAGTCAGTAAGTGAGTGTGTGAGTCAGTGAGTAAGTCAGTAAGTGTGTGAGTCAGTCAGTAACTCAGTAAGTGAGTGTGTGAGTCAGTGAGTAAGTCAGTAAGTGTGTGAGTCAGTCAGTAAGTCAGTAAGTGAGTGTGTGAGTCAGTGAGTAAGTCAGTTAGTGTGTGAGTCAGTCAGTAAGCGAGTGTTTGAGTCAGTGAGTAAGTCAGTAAGTGTGTGAGTCAGTAACTCAGTAAGTGAGTGTGTGAGTCAGTGAGTAAGTCAGTAAGTGTGTGAGTCAGTCAGTAAGTGAGTGTGTGAGTCAGTGAGTAAGTCAGTTAGTGTGTGAGTCAGTCAGTAAGCGAGTGTTTGAGTCAGTGAGTAAGTCAGTAAATGTGAGTCAGTCAGTAAGTCAGTAAGTGAGTGTGTGAGTCAGTGAGTAAGTCAGTAAGTGTGTGAGTCAGTCAGTAACTCAGTAAGTGAGTGTGTGAGTCAGTGAGTAAGTCAGTAAGTGTGTGAGTCAGTCGTAAGTAAGTCAGTAAGTGTGTGAGTCAGTCAGTAAGCGAGTGTTTGAGTCAGTGAGTAAGTCAGTAAATGTGAGTCAGTCAGTAAGTCAGTAAGTGAGTGTGTGAGTCAGTGAGTAAGTCAGTAAGTGTGTGAGTCAGTCAGTAACTCAGTAAGTGAGTGTGTGTGAGTCAGTGAGTAAGTCAGTAAGTGTGTGAGTCAGTCAGTAAGTGTGTGAGTCAGTCAGTAAGTCAGTAAGTGAGTGTGTGAGTCAGTGAGTAAGTTAGTAAGTGTGTGAGTCAGTCAGTAACTCAGTAAGTGAGTGTGTGAGTCAGTGAGTAAGTCAGTAAGTGTGTGAGTCAGTCAGTAAGTGAGTGTGTGAGTCAGTGAGTAAGTCAGTAAGTGTGTGAGTCAGTAACTCAGTAAGTGAGTGTGTGAGTCAGTGAGTAAGTCAGTAAGTGTGTGAGTCAGTCAGTAAGTGAGTGTGTGAGTCAGTGAGTAAGTCAGTTAGTGTGTGAGTCAGTCAGTAAGCGAGTGTTTGAGTCAGTGAGTAAGTCAGTAAATGTGAGTCAGTCAGTAAGTCAGTAAGTCAGTGTGTGAGTCAGTGAGTAAGTCAGTAAGTGTGTGAGTCAGTCAGTAACTCAGTAAGTGAGTGTGTGAGTCAGTGAGTAAGTCAGTAAGTGTGTGAGTCAGTCGTAAGTAAGTCAGTAAGTGTGTGAGTCAGTCAGTAAGCGAGTGTTTGAGTCAGTGAGTAAGTCAGTAAATGTGAGTCAGTCAGTAAGTCAGTAAGTGAGTGTGTGAGTCAGTGAGTAAGTCAGTAAGTGTGTGAGTCAGTCAGTAAGTGAGTGTGTCAGTCAGTAAGTGTGTGAGTCAGTCAGTAAGTCAGTAAGTGAGTGTGTGAGTCAGTGAGTAAGTCAGTAAGTGTGTGAGTCAGTCAGTAACTCAGTAAGTGAGTGTGTGAGTCAGTGAGTAAGTCAGTAAGTGTGTGAGTCAGTCAGTAAGTGAGTGTGTCAGTCAGTAAGTGTGTGAGTCAGTCAGTAAGTCAGTAAGTGAGTGTGTGAGTCAGTGAGTAAGTCAGTAAGTGTGTGAGTCAGTCAGTAACTCAGTAAGTGAGTGTGTGAGTCAGTGAGTAAGTCAGTAAGTGTGTGAGTCAGTCAGTAAGTCAGTAAGTGAGTGTGTGAGTCAGTGAGTAAGTCAGTTAGTGTGTGAGTCAGTCAGTAAGCGAGTGTTTGAGTCAGTGAGTAAGTCAGTAAGTGTGTGAGTCAGTAACTCAGTAAGTGAGTGTGTGAGTCAGTGAGTAAGTCAGTAAGTGTGTGAGTCAGTCAGTAAGTGAGTGTGTGAGTCAGTGAGTAAGTCAGTTAGTGTGTGAGTCAGTCAGTAAGCGAGTGTTTGAGTCAGTGAGTAAGTCAGTAAATGTGAGTCAGTCAGTAAGTCAGTAAGTGAGTGTGTGAGTCAGTGAGTAAGTCAGTAAGTGTGTGAGTCAGTCAGTAACTCAGTAAGTGAGTGTGTGAGTCAGTGAGTAAGTCAGTAAGTGTGTGAGTCAGTCGTAAGTAAGTCAGTAAGTGTGTGAGTCAGTCAGTAAGCGAGTGTTTGAGTCAGTGAGTAAGTCAGTAAATGTGAGTCAGTCAGTAAGTCAGTAAGTGAGTGTGTGAGTCAGTGAGTAAGTCAGTAAGTGTGTGAGTCAGTCAGTAACTCAGTAAGTGAGTGTGTGTGAGTCAGTGAGTAAGTCAGTAAGTGTGTGAGTCAGTCAGTAAGTGTGTGAGTCAGTCAGTAAGTCAGTAAGTGAGTGTGTGAGTCAGTGAGTAAGTTAGTAAGTGTGTGAGTCAGTCAGTAACTCAGTAAGTGAGTGTGTGAGTCAGTGAGTAAGTCAGTAAGTGTGTGAGTCAGTCAGTAAGTGAGTGTGTGAGTCAGTGAGTAAGTCAGTAAGTGTGTGAGTCAGTAACTCAGTAAGTGAGTGTGTGAGTCAGTGAGTAAGTCAGTAAGTGTGTGAGTCAGTAACTCAGTAAGTGAGTGTGTGAGTCAGTGAGTAAGTCAGTAAGTGTGTGAGTCAGTAACTCAGTAAGTGAGTGTGTGAGTCAGTGAGTAAGTCAGTAAGTGTGTGAGTCAGTCAGCAAGTGAGTGTGTCAGTCAGTAAGTGTGTGAGTCAGTCAGTAAGTCAGTAAGTGAGTGTGAGAGTCAGTGAGTAAGTCAGTAAGTGATTCATTGAGTCAGTGAGTCAGTGAAAGACTGGAGTTTGAGAGTCCCTGAACTTATTGGATCTTTTGGCCCCGAAATACTTTGTAACCTAAAACACCCAGAAATGTGTTTGTTCTATTGATGATATTTTAACAAATATTACAAACAGAAAGATATTATCTTAGGTCATTTGATATGCTTTAAGTGCCCGATAGGCAGGTCGTAATAATTAGACATATAAATCAAATTAATCCTAATGTTTTAATGAATAACTCTGCATATAAATTCTAGCATTGCTTTAAATATTGGCCATTTAGTCCCAGCTTAAAGGTATTTACACAATTATTTTTTGTACTTTGTACTTTCAGTAAGGATAGTGCATTGCATACAAAAATTTGATATCGAGATTTGATAGGAAATAAATCTTTTGAGACCTCCAGGGGATTCCCGCACCCTCGACTACCCTTAAAATGGTTATAACGATTATGATAAAAAATACCGTATGTTTAAGACATTTTAATGACAAATTAAATGCATATCTTGAATTTTCTGTGAATATTCTATCTCATTCTGAATAACTTTTGAATATTTGGTTGCACTCACATGACTTTCTCTACTCTTGTACTAACCATTCTTACAAACTCTTATTCCTATATCTTCTTCGTGTTAGTTGAGATAAACATTTGTACAAATTATCTTATTGCTTATTTCCTTGTAGGTACAAGCGGAATATTAGAATACAGTAGACTTTGTGCGATAGTCAAATCTTTTAAATCTTTGAGATTCTGTTCTCTTTGCATGGTTAACATAAATAAATGAACAACGACGTTCCATTTTAACAAAGTTTGCTTTGAAAAACTTACACAAATAACAAGGAATATGTCCGAAATGGTACACACTACAAAAAAAAAAAAATATTCCGACAAAAATTGTTTTAACAAGATATACCTTTTCGGTATGGTAAGATTTGGTCTATCTCTTACGGTTTACCAGTTATGCAAAAGTCATCCAGAGATTTTGTTATTTATTTTAAAGCCATCGTGTGGTGGCCAGCTGTAAAACATTTGACTATCACTTAAAGTCCACCGTATTCCCACATTCCTCTTGTACCGATAAAAAAATTAATTTCTAAAAATATTTATCGCTGTTAACATGAAATAGATAGAAAAGTAGAGAAAGTCATGTGAGTGCAACACATCAGTTTTTTATATAATTAAATGAAATACCGTTAATGTAAATAAATCATTTGATATGGATAACGGCGGGATGTCGTATTAGCGGTGCAAAGTCGAAATACATAATTATATCAACTAACGATGCATAAACACCCCCCCCCCCCACTCAGTAGCAATGTTTATATTATAAAGTTAATTATACCTCCTAATATATTAATTTTAATATTTAATTACAGCTTTGCGGAAAATGAGTGTCCACTGCCGGTTTATTCACATTAAAATTACATCACCTGAATTAAAACATAAATTATGAACGCAGGTGTTTACAAAATGGGAGTGTAAGTTAGTAAAAATATGTGCGTTAAATTCAAATTACTTTCACCATTCACTATCGTTTACATTTGCTTCTTTTCTACGACACATTCTTGCGGAAGTGGATTTATAATAATAATAATAATAATAATAATAATAATAATAATAATAATAATAATAATAATAATAATAATAATGATGATGATGATGATGATGATGATGATGATGATGATGATGATGATGATGATGATGATGATGATGATGATGATGATGATGATGATGATGATGATGATGATGATGATGATGATGATGATGATGATGATGATGATGATAATAATAATAATAATAATAATAATAATAATAATAATAATAATAATAATAATAATAATAATAATAATAATAAACTATTGAATTCTTAAGTCTTAATTTTTTGCTCAGACATTTCCAGCAGTGAAGCAACTTGGTGCACCAAATTTCTCTATTAATTAATGTATATCAATTATATTGGGTGTAATCAAAATTTATCATCTTCAACAGATACTACGAAGTTAATTTTTTAAGTTATGTATTTTATTACCTTTATAAGAAGTTAAAGGACGGAAATCGTCACATCTTGAATAGCTTTTCTTAAAAACTTTTTAATACCGAAAAGTGAAACAAATGTCATAAAACAGCGCCTTATTAATTACTTTTTTTAATTATAAGCAACATCGAAATTCCAGCCAGATATTTTAATATCGATATTCTGAACTATATTGCAACAAGTTTTAGATTTCTAGCTAAACTTTTGTGGGAGGAGATTTTGAATATGAGAAAATAACAAAGAAAAATATTTTGCCCATCTGATTTTGTTCATCGATCTGCATAAGATTGAAGTACTGCCCTTTTTTCGGTAATTTAACATGTGGTTTTAAAATATACCTAACATACAGTGGAAGGTATCTGTTGTCACAATTTAATCTTTATTTTCACTACAAATAAAAGAAGTAATACGACACACAATGTATATATCAATAATTACACTCAAATAACCTCGTAAACACACAAAGTTATTTCAAAAGTAAGATCAAATGCACATGACCAGCTTGTAAACAACACAAATCTGCCAAGCCAAATAGAAGCATGGTAAATAACTTCGGATATCGACAAGTGACAACAGAAAACCACTGCCCTCTAGGGGATTTATTGCAGAACTTGTTCAAATAGTTTTAAAATATTTTAAACCTTAAATAGCAAGGAAACTTCACTGCTTTATTTATTGTGAAAGACAGTTTAGTATGTTAATCATAAAGGAATAAGAGTTTGTAAGAATTCAAGAGTAGAGAAAGTCATGTGAGTGCAACACATCAGATATTTTAGGTGGATATTCAGTGCAATGACCTTAACAAATACATACACATCTGCGCTCTTTTTCCTTGTGCAATGTTGAATTGTGCCAGTTCGCAGCAGAAACATGCGCTCGAGGGCAAAAGAAATAATAATCTCTTTTGTTCCCCACAATGGCTGCTGTTATGCACTTCTTGCTCGGATATCTCGGGGCCAACCCTCCCACCCTCCCATCCCGCGCTACACTCTACAGGCCAGTTACGTATGTATAGCACGGGCATCTCACATTTCCTTCCATCCTTCCACTAATGATTGGTTTAATTGGACGTGATCTGACAATAATCACGAAAACACACAAACAACCTTTTTGCAGGTTATTTATACTCAAAATGTTAGCTTTTAAATAGTCATAAAATTCCGAGGCTATTTATACTCTAAACTACCAGTTTGTTTTATATTTCTGACGGAATAATTATTCAATTTATTCACAATGCAAAAATACTTTAATATTCAAAATGTTCAATGTGCGTCAAGAATTAAAATATCACTAAACTACTCTATACGTGATAAATATTTCAAAAATGTTGTCAAATGGAACATCGGTATTCATTTTTACTTTCTCTACTGGTAAGTAGGGGAAGTATTGTATTCCACCCAAAAATTCGAAGTCGAGATTTCACCGGAAATACATCTTTTGAGGCCCCCTGAATAAAAAAAAAGCATTTTTAGAAAAAGGTCCGTGTGTGTGTCTGTGTCTGTGTCTGTGTCTGTCAGTCTGTCAGTCTGTGGACAGCATAGCTCAAAAACGAAAAGTCGGTTAAAAACCAAAGTTGGTATTTGAGTTTAATGTCTTTCAAGGATGGGACACGAAGATTTTGAAGAAAATAGCCCCACCCTAAACTACCCTTTACATGGAACATTTTTCGAAAATTTTTATTTTCTTCAAAATGGCTCCAACGATTTTGATTAAAATGACATATGTTTGAAATATTTTAATGACAAATGAAATGTATATCTTGAATTTTCTGGCTATTGCCCCTGTAGTCGTATTTACTCTGGATGAATTTTGCATAACAGGTAAACCGTTAGAGATAGACCAAATTATACTACACAAAAAATGTAGATCTTGCTAAAATACACACTTTATGTCTCAGTAAATTTTCTTGTAGGGTGAACCATTTCAAGGAAATTCCTTGTTATGTGTGTGAGTTTCAGAAAACTTAGAACTTTCGTGAAATGGGTCATCGCTGTTCATTTTTTTATATGTTAAGTGTGCAAAGACAGCAGAATCTCAAACATTTGACTATCGCTCAAAGCCTACTGTATTCTAGTATTCCCCTTGTACCTACAAGGAAATAAGCAATAAGATAATTTGTACAAATGTTTATCTCAACTAACACGAAGAAGATATAGGAATAAGAGTTTGTAAGAATGGTTAGTACAAGAGTAGAGAAAGTCATGTGAGTGTCACACATCAGATTTTTATATGTCAGCTGTACAAAGACAACAGAATCTCAAAGCTTTAAAAGTTTGACTATCGCTCAAAGCCTATTGTAGGCTGGTCCCGTTGCGCAGTTGGTAGAGCTAGGGGTCCCGGGTTCGATTCCCGGCAGGGGGGTAGGAATTTTTCTCCAGCCAGGATTATTCCTCATCCTTCCCTGAGTCTGAAAGTATGAATGAAAGTGTGAATGTGTGTGTGAATTCAAAGAATAAAACCCCCAAAGATAGAAAAACCTAACGTAAACGTGTAACACCATTAATTGTCAATAGGCCGATGTGACAATATCGGGATATAAATGGAACAATAAAAAAAGCCTATTGTATTCTTATATTCCCCCGAAAAACACCCATCGCCCACTGGAAACGAACCCACGAGCTTTCAAATGCAGAACAGTGCCAGTTACAGTATACAGCTATTTAGTTAAAATGGAAAATATCAATCTAATTTACCATTTTGAACACAAATAATCTGCAGAAACATAAAAAACTGTTTTTTTTTTAATGTTTATGATTTTTAGTTGCCTTAATTGGAGAGGATTTGAACCAAGTCTCGACTCGACTCGAATCGACTCGGGTACGTCGATAAGCGTATTAGATATATCTCGAGGGAGACTGACTGCCTGCCGATATTATAATCTAAAAAACTGTGGTCGCCGGGTTCAATGTTCGATTTTGTATATACCCACGGACGGAGGGACCGACAGAAGTTTTTAATTATTAGTTGTTTTTTTAATCGGTATGCTGCGTGTGGTTTTATTTTATTTGCAGGAAAGCCGTATCGATTGGGCTCTTTTATGTATAAATGTTCAGTCCTAAAGCGATTTTCTTCCATCACAGAGCTACTGGCTGCCTGGCTGGCTGGATATACGAGTATAACAGGCCATGCTCTGCGCTGTTATCTCCGATTCTTCTTTGTTCTTACGAGAAACACAAACCGCTTCAAAAGCTTCAGTGGTAAAATGGTTCCCCATTCACAGTTCAGATATATATCATTGGTCTATCTCTTACAGGACTTCATAGACTATAGCCAGAAAATTCTTTGTATACATTTCGTTTGTCATAAAAATATCTCAGACATGTAGTGTTTTACTCAAACTCATTTGAGACATTTTCGAGAAAATCAAGATTTCGAAAAATTGTCCATATAAAGTGTAGTTTAGGCTGGAAGAATTTTCTTCGAAGTCTTCATATTACATCCTTAAAATATATTCCTTTTATTATTTATTTATGCGAACAAACTTACTGTTGGTGTTTTTAAACACACAAGCCGTGTGTGGGCAAAGTTTGAGAGGTAGAACTGGAACTTAAAAATTCAATGCCACAACTGGGATTTGAAGCACAGACCTTCCGCTTACCGGGCGACTGCTCTACCACTGAGCTATTGTGACAAACTGCCAGAATGGCATTAAATTCTCAAACCAGTTCATATTTCTCCTGGTAAACCACAAAGGCAGTCTCACATCAGAGACAATTACCCCAATGGTGACTTACTATTGTAAGTACTTTATATCCCAGGATTAAATATCCTTCAGATGATAATTATTATTATTTATTTATGCCAACAAACTTACTGTTGGTGTTTTTAAACACACAAGCCGTGTGTGGGCAAAGTTTGAGAAGTAGAACTGGAACTTAAAAATTCAATGCCACAACTGGGATTTGAACCACAGACCTTCCGCTTACCAGCGGCTGTTCTAACCATTGAGCTATTGTGACAAACTGGTTTGAGAATTTAATGCCATTCTGGCAGTTTGTCACAATAGCTCAATGGTTAGAACAGCCGCTGGTAAGCGGAAGGTCTGTGGTTCAAATCCCAGTTGTGGCATTGAATTTTTAAGTTCCAGTTCTACCTCTCAAATATTCCTTTTGTTTGTTTTAACGACGTTGTTAATTTCCAGGATCACATCAGCGTCGCCGCTGTGCCGGAATTTCGTCTCGCAGGAATTCTTTTATATGTCAGTAAATTTCTCCGCGTTAAACTATCCTTTATATGGAAAATTTTCCGAAATTTTCAACTATCTCAAAAATGGCTGCCAAGATTTTGATTAAAGTGCCATAAGGTTAAGCTATTTTTAACACAATGAAATGTATATTTTGAATTTTGTGGCTATAGCCCCTGTAATCCTGTTTAGTCTTGATGACTTTTGTAAGAGAAGACAAAATCTTACTATATAAAAATCTGATGTGTTGCACTCACATGACTTTCTCTACTCTTGTACTAACCATTCTTACAAACTCTTATTCCTATATCTTCTTCGTGTTAGTTGAGATAAACATTTGTACAAATTATCTTATTGTTTATTTCCTTGTGCGATAGTCAAATTTTTTAAAGCTTTGAGATTCTGTTGTCCTTGCACACTTAACATATAAAAAAAAGAACAGCGATGACCCATTTCACGAAAGTTCTAAGTTTTCCGAAACTCACACACATAACAAGGAATATCTCCGAAATGATTCACTCTACAAGAAAATTTATTGAGACATAAAAATTGTGTATTTAAGCAAGATCTACATTTTTTGTATAGTATAATTTGGTCTATCTCTAACGGTTTACCAGTTATGCAAAAGTCGTCCAGAGTAAATACGGCTACAGGGGCTATAGCCAGAAAATTCAAGATATACATTTCATTTGTCATCAAAATATCTCAAATATATGACATTTTAATTAAAATCATTACAACTATTTTCAAGAAAATAAAAATTTTCTAAAAATGTTCCATGTAAAGGGTAGTTTAGAGTAGGGCTATTTTCTTCAAAATCTTGGTGTCGCATCCTTGAAAGATATTAAACTTAAATACCAATTTTGGTTTTTAACCGACTTTTCGTTTTTGAGTTATGCTGTCCACAGACTGACAGACTGACACACAGACACAGACACACACACGGACCTTTTTCTAAAAATGTTTTTTTTTTTTTTATTCAGGGGGCCTCAAAACATATTTTCGGTGAAATCTCGACATTTGTGGGTGGAATACAATACTTCCCCTACTTACCAGTAGAGAAAGTACAAAATGTAAATCTTGTTAAAACATACAAATTATGTCTGATGATCTTTTTTGTGAAGTGAACCGTTTCGGAGATATTCCTTGTTATTTGTGTGAGCTTTGCAATAGTTAAGTAGTGCTAGAACATTTGACTATAACTTAAGGTCTACTGTATTCTCATATTCGCATTGTACCTACAAGGAAATAAGCAATAAGATAATTTGTACAAATGTTTATCTCAACTAACACGAAGAAGATATAGGAAGTTTGTAAGAATGGTTAGTACAAGAGTAGAGA
Source organism: Tenodera sinensis (assembly GCA_030765045.1). Taxonomy (NCBI): domain Eukaryota; kingdom Metazoa; phylum Arthropoda; class Insecta; order Mantodea; family Mantidae; genus Tenodera; species Tenodera sinensis. The sequence continues at coordinate 6,025,909 of CM060961.1, read as the reverse complement.
AAGTCATGTGAGTGTAACACAGCAGAAGAGTTCTCAGGCGATGACACCCGAGCCGTGGTGCGGTGTTCATTTGTCACTTTGTTCCGTTTTGACCGCCGCGTGTGTATCAAGGTGTGAGGACCAATCAAATGTAGAGTGAAACTAGAGCCAGTGCACCTGCACTGAGCTATTCGAGAATATCTCGACAACTTCCAGGAATCGAACACGTCGTCGACAGTTAGTATGGCGAGCGACGCGGCGGTAACAGTGCGAAGAACGTGGTAAAGAAATCTTTATCTAAATATCTGTTGTACCGTGTGTACAACCAATCCGGAACTTGTGGTTAAATATTGTGTGTCGGGTACAAACATTTCTGATTCAGTTAAATATGTGATGATTTTGTGCACAATTTAACACTTTCTTCTTAAAAAGTGCACGATGGCCAGGAAGTAAGCAAGATGGAGGGCAACATGGCGCTGAGGGATCGCAATAAATGTAAGTTATTTCACATTTCCATTTTTGTAGCTTGTTCGCTTTAGAAGCAAAACTTCCTTACCTGACATACACAGAAAATGGTCTATTAGTAACCAGTTGTCTTCTTCTGTTTCAGCATAAATTTATAAATATTGTAGTGATGAAATATAATATTAATACTAATTAATAAAACAATAATGGTAATAGTAATTCGCGTTTGCATGTAGAATTCAATCCGGAATGAGATCGATTTGAGTCCAAGTTTCGATGTTGAATTTAATCGGGAATGAATTCGAGGAGTCTAATCTCATTCTCAATACAATCTATGTTTGCATCTTCAATTAAATCCGGAATGAGATCGATTTGAGTCCAATTCCATTCTCAATTTGATCCACGTTTGCATGTTGAATTTAATTCGGAACGACATAGACGTGAGTCCAATCCCATTCTCAATACGATCCACGCTTGCATGTTCAATTCAATCCGGAATGAGATCGATTTGAGTCCAATCCCATTCTCAGTACGATCCACGTTTGTATATTGAATTTAATCCAGAATGGGATCGACGTGAGTCCAATCCCATTCTCAGTACGATCCACGTTTGTATATTGAATTTAATCCGGAATGATATCGACGTGAGTCCAATCCCATTCTCAGTACGATCCACGTTTGTATATTGAATTTAATCCGGAATGAGATCGACGTGAGTCCAATCCCATTCTCAGTACGATCCAAGTTTGCATGTTCCATTAAATCCGGCATGAGATCGATTTGAGTCCACTCCCATTCTCAATACAATGCACGTTTTCATGTTGAATTTAATCCAATATGAGTTCGATTTGAGTCCAATCCCATTCTCAATACAATGCACGTTTTCATGTTGAATTTAATCCAATATGAGATCGATTTGAGTCCAATCCCATTCTCAATACAATGCACGTTTTCATGTTGAATTTAATCCAATGTGAGGTCGATTTGAATCCAATCCCATTCTGAATGCGATCCACGTTTCCATGTTGAATTCAATGCGGAATAATATTTATTTGAGTCCAATCCCATTTTCATTACGTTTCCATGCTGAATTCAATCCGGAATGAGATCGATTTGAATACGCAAGGCTCAAAATATATACATTAAAGCTTTTATGTTGGCCACTAGGGTTATGTTGAGCAACCTGTAAACATGTTTTCTGTGTACTTTAATTAGGTTTTCAGGTTAGTGAACGTTTTTGAGAAGAAAATACATAGAGAGAGATTATAGAAACAATATTACTAGCTTTATTATATCACTTTGAGTACAAAATGACGAGCGAGTACAGTACAAGTCGATTTGAATCCGGTAGGTGTTTCCATGTAACAAAATTTCGATCCGATTCCACTTCTGAAAGGATCGGGTCCAAGGATTCAGTTCGATCTAACACCGCGTTTCATGCACTATTGAATCCGGAATAATGAGTCCAATTTTTCAATAACTCTACCGAACAAAACCATATACAAAATACGAGTATTTAGAAGGGAAGCAGGTTTTGGCACAGATACTCGTGCCTATTTCACTCTGCTCATGGAAACTTGTTCAATTACTTACTCAGTACTGTGTTATAATTCGTGCTTTTTAATGTAAATAATTTCAGTTAATTTGTAAATAACTTTTTTGACTTGTCCTGTATCATTGTACCTATGAACGATCGTTATTAGGATAATAGAAACATTGGTTCGAATTGTGTTATGTCTTAAATGTAAAATTTTGCAGCAGAAGGAAAAAACTTGTTACTGTTAAAATAGAAAATATTTGAGAAATAGGAAAATGTGAAGTTATCGTGTTTGAAGCTTACCTACGTCTAGAACAGCGAAATAATGAATAAATCTGCAATTGTGTGGGACTTGAGTATGCCTTGGTCCAACAACTGATCAATTATACCTCACTATGCAACGTATTACATTCACACGGTTTTCTCTACTCGTTTTTCTTTCACGAAACATAACCACATTCCTTTCTCTGCTCCCATTCCTAGAAACAATACATATAATTTTCCATACGTCTGAAACAGAAATGTATCGTATTACATTCACACGGTTTTCTCTACTTCTCTTTTGTGTAACACATTCACATCCTCTTCTCTGCTCGCTCTTCAACATACAATCTACACGATGTTCTATATGGTTGATTGAAATACATACAAATACAACGTATTACATTCATATAGATTTGAGTCGCTTTACTTTTACGAAGCACATTCACATGCATTTCTCTTCACACTCTTCTTACGCTTTTCTATATTGTCGAAATATCAATGTAATGCATCACATTCATATGGTTTTCTCTGCTAGCGTTCCTTCTACGTAACACATTCACATGACCTTCTCTACTCGCCCTTCAAAAACAGTTGAAAGAGTTTTCTATGACTGAAATAGAAGTGCAACGTATTACATTCACATGGTTCTTTGTACTCACTTTTCTCTTACGAAACACATTTCTTTCCCTACTCTAACTACTACCTACAATTAATTTAATTTTCCGCATGTTTGCAGCAGAAATGCAAACTTCTACATTCACATGGTTTTCTCTGCTCTCTTTTACGTAGCATATTTACATATTTCTCTTCTCAATGTTCTACAAAGAATTCATACACTTTTGTATATTATCCAATTAGAAATGCAACATATTACATTCACGTGGGTTTCTCTACTCGTTTTGTTCCTCAAGTCGGTTAAAAACCAAAGTTGGTATTTAAGTTCAATTTAGCTTCAAGAACGCGACACGAAGATTTTGTACAAAATTCATCATTCTAAACTGCCCTTTACTTGGCAAATTTTTCAAAAAATTTGATTTTGATAGAAATAGCACTAATGATTGTAATTAAAATGTCATATGTTTAACATATTTTGAATTTTCTGGCCACAGCGTATATAGTCCTATTTACTCTGGATGACTTTTGAAACTTAGCCGTGCAAATAGAACAGAATGTCAAAGCTTTAAAAAATTTGACTATCGTACTGTATTCCCATATTCCCCTTGTACCTGCAAGGAAGTAAGCAATAAGATAATTTGTACAAACGTTTATCTCAACTAACACGAAGAAGATATAGGAATAAGAGTTTGTAAGAATGGTTAGTACAAGAGTAGAGAAAGTCATGTGAGTGCAACACATCAGATTTTTGTGTTATTTTTGGCACAATTAATAAGTATTGAAAGGGAATGCACGCATAACCTGCTGTCGTGTGTTCTGTAACCACAAACCTTAAAATACACGTTATTGAGATTGTGTTCATTAACATGAAATAGCTAGGAAATGGCTATTTGTGTAACTAATGTGTTAGTGTCTCATACATGCAACATTATTGTAATTTTAGCATTAAAATATGTAAAATATTTAATAAAGTTGATAAATGTAAAATTATGATGTACCAGAGATGATAGATGTATGACGTCATATGGCTGATTTTTCATTTGCTTTAACACTTATGGAGTAAACTGAATGCGACTGAAAATATGTTTTGTGTTCTGCTAGACATTAAAACGAAGTGCAGAGAATTTATTGATTCCAGAGAAATCAAAAGAATATGCCTAGTTTTGTAGATGGAGAATGTTAACCTATTGGGGCCCTGCAGTGAGGATTGAAACCTGCCGACCCATTTGTCAAGGAGAAGATATGTTACAGTGGGTTCAACATTACTAATGAATGTCGGCGTTTTCCCTTGTAACGAACCGAACCACTCACTTAAAACACTCAGATAAAGAAATATCGTAACACATTTTATTGCTAGCAACCCGTTAGGGGTAGCAGGTTCACGGTAACTCTGTGTTTACTACCTCTACTGGTAAGTATATCATCCTACATTCCACCCCAAATATATGTATGTTTCGAGACCCCCTGAATCCAAAAGAAGCAATTTTAGGAAAAGGTGTGTATGTGTGTCTCTCTGTGGACAGCATAACTCAAAAACGAAAAGTGGCTTAGAAACCTAAATTGTTATTTAAGTTTAATGTCTTTCAAGAATGCGACACCAAGATTTTGAAGAAAATAGTCCCACCCTAAGCTACCCTTTACATGGAAAATTTTTATTTTCTTCAAAATGCCTGTAACGATTTTGATTAAAATGTCGTATGTTTGAGGTATTTGTATGGCAAATAAAACGTATATGTTGAATTTTCTGGTGATATATCCTGTAGTGGTATTTACTCTGAATGACTTTCGAATAACTGGTAAGCCGTAAGAGATGGACAAAATGTTACTCTACGAAAATGTAACTCTCGTTAAAACATACAAATTATATCTGACGATCTTTTTTTGTCAAGTGAACCGTTTCGGAGATATTCCTTGTTATTTGTGTGAGCTTTGCAATAATTAAGTACTGTTAGAATATTTCACTATCACTTAAGGTCTGCTGTATTCCCATATTCCCCTTGTACCTACAAGAAAATAAGCAATAAAATAATTTGTACAAATGTTTATCTCGACTAACACGAAGAAGATATAGCAATAAGAGTTTGTAAGAATGGTTAGACGATGACACCCGAGCCGTAGTGCGGTGTTCATTTGTCACCAGCTCAGCCCTTGTTCCGTTTTGACCGCCGCGTGTGTATCAAGGTGTGAGGACCAATCAAATGTAGAGTGAAACCAGAGCCAGTGCACCTGCACTTAGCTATTCGAGAATATCTCGACAACTTCCAGGAATCGAACACGTCGCCGACAGTTAGTATGGCGAGCGACGCGGCGGTAACAGCGTGGTAAAGAAATCTGTATCTAAATATCTGTTGTAACTTGTGCACAACCAATCCGGGACTTGTGGTTAAACAACTAACTGTGTCGGATACAAACATTTCTGATACAGTTAAATACGTGATGATTTTGTGCACAATTTAACATTTTCTCCTTAAAAAGTGCACGATGGCCAGGAAGTAAGCAAGATGGAGGGCAACATGGCGCTGAGGGATCGCAATAAATGTAAGTTATTTCATATTTCCATTTTTGTAGCTTGTTCGCTTTAGAAGCAAAACTTCCTTACCTGACATACACAGAAAATGGTCTATTAGTAACCAGTTTTCTTCTGTTTCAGCAGAAATTTATAAATATTGTAGTGATCAAATATAATATTAATAATAATAATTAATAAATAATGATAATAATGGTAATAGTAATTCGCGTTTTCCATGTAGAATTTAATCCGGAATGAGATTAACAAGTCCAATCCCATTCTCAATACCATCCACGTTTTCATGTTCAATTCAATTCGGAAAAAGATCGACTTGAGTCCAATCTCATTCTCAATACGATCCACGTTTACATGTAGAATTTAATCCAGAATGAGATCGACGTGAGTCCAATCCCATTCTCAATACGATCCACGTTTGCATGTGCAATTCAATTCGGAATGAGATCGATTTGAGTCTAATCCCATTCTCAATACGATCCACGTTTGCATGTTGAATTTAATCCAGAATGAGATCGATGCGAGTCGAATCCAATTCTCAGCACGATCCACGTTTGCATGTTCAGTTCAATCGGGAATGAGATCGACATGAGTCCAATCCCATTCACGATACGATCCACGTTTGCATGTTGAATTTAATTCGGAATGAGATCGATTTGAGTCGAATCCCATTCTCAGTGCGATCCACGTTTGCATGTTGAATTTAAACCGGAATGAGATCGATTTGAGTCCAATCTCATTCTCAATACGATCCACATTTGTATATTGAATTTAATCCGGAATGAGATCGATTTGAGTCCAATCCCATTTACATTACGTTTCCATGCTGAAATCAATCCGGAATGAGATCGATTTGAGTACACAAAGATCAAATATAAATTAAAGCTTTTATGTTTGCCACTTGGGTTGTGTTGAGCAAACTGTAAAGATGTCTTATGTGTATTTTAAATAGGTTTTGAGGTTACTGAATGTTTTTGAGAAGAATATGTTGTGAGATTATTCAAACAAAAGTGAGTTGTTTGATTACATCACTTTGAGTACAAAATGACGAGCGAGTACAGTACAAGTATATTTGAATCCGGTTGGTGTTTCAATGCAACAAAATTTCGATCCGATCACATTTCTAAGATGATCGGATCCAAGGATTTAGTTCGATCTCACTCCGCGTTTCATGCAGTGTTGGATCTGGAATGAGAAGCCGGATTTCTTTATAACTTTCGTCTACCGAACAAAACCATATACAAAATACGAACATTCAGAAAGGCAGCAGGTATTGGCACAGATACTCGTGCCTATTTCACTCTGCTCATGGAAACTTGCTCAATTACTCAGTACTGTGTTATAATTCGTGCTTTTTATTGTAAATAATTTCGGTTACTTTGTAAATAACTTTTTTGACTTGTCCTGTATCATTGTACCTATGTACGATCGTTATTAGGATAATAGGAACATTGGTTCGAATTGTGTTATGTCTTAAATATAACATTTTGCAGCAGAAGGAAAAATCTTGTTACTGCTAAAATAGAAAATATTTGAGAAATAGGAAAATGTCAAGTTATCGTGTTTGAAGCTTACCTACGTCTAGAACAGCGAAATAATGAATAAATCTGCAATTGTGTGGGACTCGAGTATGTCTTGGTCCAACAACTGATCAATTATACCTCACTATGCAACGTATTACATTCACACGGTTTTCTCTACTCGTTTTTCTTTCACGAAGCATAACCACATTCCTTTCTCTACTCCCATTCCTAGAAACAATACGTATAATTTTCCATACGTCCGAAATTGAAATGTATCATATTACATTCACACGATTTTCTCTACTTCTCGTTTATGTAACACATTCACATTCTCTTCTCTGCTCGCTCTTCAACATACAATTTACAGGATGTTCTATATGATTGATTGAAATACATACAAATACAACGTATTACATTCATATAGATTTAACTCACTTTACTTTTACGAAGCACATTCACATGCATTTCTCTCCTCACTCTTCTTACGCTTTTCTATATTGTCGAAACATTAATGTAATGCATCACATTCATATGGTTTTCTCTAATAGCTTCTCTTCTACGTAACACATTCACATGACCTTCTCTACTCGCCCTTCTAAAACTGAAAGAGTTTTCTATGACTGAAATAGAAATGCAACGTTTTACATTCACATGGTTCTTTGTACTCACTTTTCTCTTACGAAACACATTTCTTCCCCTACTCTAACTACTACGTACAATTAATTTAATTTTCCGCATGTTTGCAGCAGAAATGCAACCTTTTACATTCACACGGTTTTCCCTACTCTCTTTTACGTACATATTTACTTTTTTTTCCCTCAAATTTCTACAAAGAATTCATAAACTTTTGTATATTATCCAATTAGCAATGCAACATATTACATTCACATGGCTTTCTCTATTCGTTTTCTTCCTCAAGTCGGTTAAAAACCAAAGTTAGTATTTAAGTTCGATTTGCTAAGTTCAAGAACGCGACACGAAGATTTTGAAAAAAATTCATCACTCTAAACTGCCCTTTACTTGGCAAATTTTTCAAAACAATTTGATTTTAATAAAAATAGCACTAATGATTGTAATTAAAATGTCATATATTTAAGATATTTTAAATTTTCTGGCCACAGCGTATATAGTCCTATTTACTCTGGATGACTTTTGAATCTTAGCTGTGCAAATAGAACAGAATGTCAAAGCTTTAAAAAATTTGACTATCGCACTATATTCCCATATTCCCCTTGCACCTACAAGGAAATAAGCAATAAGATAATTTGTACAAATGTTTATCTCAACTAACACGAAGAAGATATAGGAATAAGAGTTTGTAAGAATGGTTAGTACAAGAGTAGAGAAAGTCATGTGAGTGCAACACAGCAGAAGAGTTGTTAGACGATGACACCCGAGCCGTCGTGCGGTGTTCATTTGTCACCAGCTCAGCCCTTGTTCCGTTTTGACCGCCGCGTGTGTATCAAGGTGTGAGGACCAATCAAATGTAGAGTGAAACCAGAGTCAGTGCACCTGCACTTAGCTATTCGAGAATATCTCGACAACTTCCAGGAATCGAACACGTCGCTGACAGTTAGTATGACGAGGGACGCGGCGGTAACGTGGTAAAGGAATCTTTATCTAAATATCTGTTGTAACTTGTGCACAACCAATCCGGGACTTGTGGTTAAACTACTGACTGTGTGTCGGGTACAAACATTTCTGATTCAGTTAAATATGTGATGATTTTGTGCACAATTTAACATTTTCTCCTTAAAAAGTGCATGATGGCAGGAAGTAAGCAAGATGGAGGGCAACATGGCGCTGAGGGATCGCAATAAATGTAAGTTATTTCACATTTCCATTTTTGTAGCTTGTTCGCTTTAGAAGCAAAACTTCCTTACCAAACATACACAGAAAATGGTCTATTAGTAACCAAACAGTTTTTATCTTCCGTTTCAGCAGCAATTTATATTGTAGAGGTCAAATATAATATTAATAATACTTAATAAAATAATAATGATGATAATAGTAATAGTAATTTGCACTTCCATGTAGAATTCAATCCGGAATGACATCGATTTGAGTCCAATCCCATTCTCAATACGATCCACGTTTGCATGTTGAATTTAATTCGGAATGAGACCGATTTGAGTCCAATCCCATTCTCAATACGATCCAGGTTTGCATGTTGAATTTAATTCGGAATGAGACCGATTTGAGTCCAATCCCATTCTCAATACGATCCAGGTTTGCATGTTGAATTTAATTCGGAATGAGACCGATTTGAGTCCAATCCCATTCTCAATACGATCCAGGTTTGCATGTTGAATTTAATTCGGAATGAGACCGATTTGAGTCCAATCCCATTCTCAATACGATCCAGGTTTGCATGTTGAATTTAATTCGGAATGAGGTCGATTTGAGTCCCATCTCATTCTGAATACGATCCACGTTTGCATATTGAATTTAATGCCGAATGACATCGAATTGAGTCCAATCCCAATCTCAATACGATCCACGGTTACATATTGAATTCAATCCGGAATGAGATCCATGAGTCTAACCTCATTCTCAGTACGATCAAGGTTTCCATGTACAATTCAATCCGGAACGAGATCGATTTGAATCCAATCCCATTCTGAATACGATCCACGTTGTCATGTTGAATTCAATCCCGAATAATATTCATATGAGTCCAACCCCATTACATTACGTTTCCATGCTGAATTCAATCCTGAATGAGATCGATTTGGATACGTAAAGCTCAAATATAAATTGAAGCTTTTATGTTGGCCACTTGGGTTATGTTGAGCAACCTGTATAAATGTTTTCTGTGTATTTTAAGTAGGTTTTGAGGTTAGTGAATATTTTTGAGAGGAGTATATTGTGAGATTACAGAAACAATATAAGTAGATTTATTATATCACTTTGAGTACAAAATGACGAGCGAGTACAGTACAAGTCGATTTGAATCCGGTAGGTGTTTCCATGCAACAAAATTTCGATCCGATCCCACTTCTAAGAGGATCGGATCCAAGGATTCAGTTCGATCTGACTCCGGATTGAGAAGTCGGATTTTTCAATAACTTTCCTCTACCGAACAAAACGATATACAAAATACGAAAATTCAAAAAGGCAGCAGGTATTGGCACACATACTCGTGCCTATTTCACCCCGCTTATGGAATCTTGTTCAATTACTCAGTACTGTGTTATAATTCGTGCTTTGTAAGTAACTTTTTTGACCTGTCCTATATCATTGTACCTATGTACGATCGTTATTAGGATAATAGGAACATGGTTCGAATTGTGTTATGTCTTAAATTAAAATTTTGCAGCAGAACGAAAAAACTTGTTACTGCTACAATAGAAAATATTTGAGAAATAGGAAAATGTGAAGTTATCGTGTTTGAAGCTTACCTACGTCTAGAACAGCGAAATAATGAATAAATCTGCAATTGTGTGGGACTCGAGTATGTCTTCGTCCAACAACTGATCAATTATACCTCACTATGCAACGTATTACATTCACACGGTTTTCTCTACTCGTTTTTCTTTCACGAAGCATAACCACATTCCTTTCTCTACTCCCATTCCTAGAAACAATACGTATAATTTTCCATACGTCTGAAATAGAAATGTATCATATTACATTCACACGATTTTCTCTACTTCTCTTTAATGTAACACATTCACATGCTCTTCTCTGCTCGCTCTTCAACATACAATTTACCGATGTTCTATATGATTGATTGAAATACATACAAATACAACGTATTACATTCATATAGATTTAACTCACTTTACTTTTACGAAGCACATTCACATGCATTTCTCTCCTCACTCTTCTTACGCTTTTCTATATTGTCGAAATATAAATGTAGTGCATCACATTCATATGGTTGTCTCTACTAGCTTTCCTTCTACGTAACACATTCACATGACTTTCTCTACAAGCCCTTCAAAAACAGTTGAAAGCGTTTTCTATGACTGAAATAGAAATGCACGTACTACATTCACATGGTTCTTGGTACTCACTTTTCTCTTACGAAACACATTTCTGTCCCTACTCTAATTACTACATACAATTAATTTAATTTTCCGCATGTTTGCAGCAGAAATGCAACCTTTTACATTCACACGGTTTTCCCTGCTCTCTTTTACGTAGCATATTCACATATTTCTCTTCTCAATGTTCTACAAAGAATTCATACACTTTTGTATATTATCCAATTAGAAATGCAACATATTACATTCACATGGCTTTCTCTACTCATTTTCTTCCTCAAGTCGGTTAAAAACTAAAGTTGGTATTGAAGTTCAAGAACGCGACACGAAGATTTTGAAGAAAATTCATCACTCTAAACTGCCCTTTACTTGGCAAATTTTTCAAAAAATTTGATTTTAATAGAAATAGCACTAATGATTTTAATTAAAATGCCATATGTTTAAGATATTTTGAATTTTCTGGCTATAGCCTATGTAGTCCTGTTTACTCTGCATGACTCTTGAATCTTAGCTGTGCAAATAGAACAGAATGTCAAAGCTTTAAAAAATTTGACTATCGCTCTATATTCCCATATTCCCCTTGTACCTACAAGGAAATAAGCAATAAGGTAATTTTTACAAATGTTTATCTCAACTAACACGAAGATACAGGAATAAGAGTTTGTAAGAATGGTTAGTACAAGAGTAGAGAAAGTCATGTGAGTGCAACACATAAGATTTTTTGTTATTTTTGGCACAATTAATAAGTACTGAAAGGAAATGCACGAATCACCTGCTCTCGTGTGTTCTGTAACCACAAACCTTAAAATACACGTTATTGAGATTGTGTTCATTAACATGAAATAGCTAGGAAATGGCTATTCGTGTAACTAATGTGTTAGTGTCTCATACATAAAACATTTTTGTAATTTTAGCATTAAAATATGTAAAATATTTAATAAAGTTGATAAATGTAAAATTATGATGTACCAGAGATGATAGATGTATGACGTCATATGGCTGATTTTTCATTTGTTTCAACACTTATGGAGAAAACTGAAAGGTAATGAAAATATGTTTTGTGTTCTGCAAGACATTAAAACGAAGTGCAGAGAATTTATTGATTCCAGAGAAATCAAAAGAATATGCCTAGTTTTGTAGATGGAGAATGTTAACCTATTGGGGCCCTGCAGTGAGGATTGAAACCTGCCGACCCATTTGTCAAGGTGAAGATATGTTCAAGGAGTTTCAGCATTACTAATGTTTGTCGGCGTTTTCCCTTGTAACGAACCGAACCGAACCACTCACTTAAAGCACTCAGATAAAGAAATATCGTAACACATTTTATTGCTAGCAACCCGTTAGGGGTAGCAGGTTCACGGTAACTCTGTGTTTACTACCTCTACTGGTAAGTATATCATCCTACATTCCACCCCAAATATATGTATGTTTCGAGACCCCCTGAATCCAAAAAAAGCAATTTTAGGAAAAGGAGTGTATGTGTGTCTCTCTGTGGACAGCATAACTCAAAAACAAAAAGTCGGTTAGAAACCTAAATTAGTATTTAAGTTTAATGTCTTTCAAGGATGCGACACGAAGATTTTGAAGAAAATAGCCCCACGCTAAACTACCCTTTACATGGAAAATTTTTATTTTCTTGAAAATGGCTCTAACGATTTTGATTAAAATGTCATATGTTTGAGATATTTGTATGGCAAATGAAATGTATATGTTGAATTTTCTGGTGATATATCCTGTAGTGGTATTTACTCTGAATGACTTTCGAATAACTGGTAAGCCGTAAGAGATGGACAAAATCTTACTCTACAAAAAATATAACTCTCGTTAAAACATACAAATTATATCTGACGATCTTATTTGTCAAGTGAACCGTTTCGGAGATATTCCTTGTTATTTGTGTGAGCTTTGCAATAATTAAGTACTGTTAGAATATTTCACTATCACTTAAGGTCTGCTGTATTCTAATATTCCCCTTGTACCTACAAGGAAAAAAGCAATGAAATCCTTTCTACAAATGTTTATCTCAACTAACATGAAGAAGCTATAGGAATAAGAGTTTGTAAGAATGGTTAGTACAAGAGTAGAGAAAGTCATGTGAGTGCAACACAGCAGAAGAGTTGTCAGGCGATGACACCCGAGCCGTAGTGCGGTGTTCATTTGTCACCCTTGTCCCGTTTTGACCGCCGCGTGTGTATCAAGGTGTGAGGACCAATCAAATGTAGAGTGAAACTAGAGTCAGTGCACCTGCACTTAGCTATTCGAGAATATGTCGACAACTTCCAGGAATCGAACACGTCGCCGACAGTTAGTATGGCGAGCGACGCGGCGGTAACAGTGCGAAGAACGTGGTAAAGAAATATTTATCTAAATATCTGTTGTACCGTGTGCACAACCAATCTGTAACTTGTAGTTAAATAATGTGTGTCGGGTACAAACATTTCTGATTCAGTTAAATACGTGATGATTTTGTGCACAATTTAACACTTTCTTCTTAAAAAGTGCACGATGGCGAGGAAGTAAGCAAGATGGAGGGCAACATGGCGCTGAGGGATCGCAATAAATGTAAGTTATTTCATATTTCCGTTTTTGTAGCTTGTTTGCTTTAGAAGCAAAACTTCCTTACCTGACATACACAAAAAAATGGTCTATTAGTAACCAAACAGTTTTTATCTTCTGTTTCAGCAGTAATTTATAAATATTGCAGTGATCAAATATAATATTAATACTAATTAATAAAATAATGATAATAATAGTCATAGTAATTCGCGTTTCCATGTAGAATTTAATCCGGAATGAGATGGACAAATCGAATCCCATTCTCAATTTGATCTACGTTTACATATTGAATTTAATCCAGAATGGGATCGACGTGAGTTCAATGCCAATCTCAATACGATCCACGTTTGCATATTGAATTTAATTCGGAATGAGATCGATTTGAGTCCAATCCCATTCTCAGTACGATCCACGTTTCCGTGTTCAACTCAATCCGGAATGAGATATATTTGAATCCAATCCCATTCTGAATGCGATCCACGTTTCCATGTTCAATTCAATCCGGAATGAGATCGATTTGAATCCAATCCCATTCTGAATGCGTTCCATGTTGAACTGAATCCAATATGAGCTCGATTTTAATCCAATCCCATTCTGAATGCGATGGACATTGCCATGTTGAATTCAATCCAAAATGAGATCGATTTGATTCCAATCCCATTCTCAATACGATGCACGTTTTCATGTTGAATTCAATCCAATATGAGGTCAATTTGAATAAAATCCCATTCTGAATGCGATCCACGATTCCATGTTCGATTCAATCCGGAATGAGATCGATTTGAATCCAATCCCATTCTGAAGGTGATCCACGTTTGCATGTTCAATTCAAATCGGAATAATATTGATTTGAGTCCAATCCCATTTTCATTACGTTTCCATGCTGAATTCAATCCGGAATGAGATCGATTTGAATACGCAAGGCTCAAACATAAATTGAAGCTTTTATGTTGGCCACTTGGGTTATGTTGAGCAACCTGTAAAGATGTCTTCTGTGTATTTTAAGTAGGTTTTCAGGTTAGTGAATGTTTTTGAGAAGAAAATACATGTTGTGAGATAGAAACAATATAAGTAGCTTTATTATATCACTTTGAGTACAAAATGACGAGCGAGTACACTACAAGTCGATTTGAATCCGGTAGGTGTTTCCATGCAACAAAATTTCGATCCTATCCCACTTCTAAAAGGATCGGATCCAAGTATTCAGTTCGATCTAACCCCGCGTTTCATGCAGTATTGAATCCGGAATAAGAAGTCCAATTTTTCAATAACTTTACCGAACAAAACCATATACAAAATACGAACATTCAGAAAGGAAGCAGGTATTGGCACAGATGCTCGTGCCTATTTCACTCTGCTCATGGAAACTTGTTCAATTACTTACTCAGTACTATGTTATAATTCGTGCTTTTTAATGGAAATAATTTCAGTTAATTTGTAAGTAACTTTTTTGACTTGTCCTATATCATTGTACCTATGTACGATCGTTATTAGGATAATAGGAACATTGGTTCGAATTGTGTTATATCTTAAATGTAAAATATTGCAGCAGAAGGAAAAAACTTGTTACTGCTAAAATAGAAAATATTTGAGAAATAGGAAAATGTGAAGTTATCGTGTTTGAAGCTTACCTACGTCTAGAACAGCGAAAGAATGAATAAATCTGCAATTGTGTGGGACTCGAGTATGCCTTGGTCCAACAGCTGATCAATTATACCTTACTGTGCAACGTATTACATTCACACGGTTTTCTCTACTCGTTTTTCTTTCACGAAGCATAACCACATTCCTTTCTCTACTCCCATTCCTAGAAACAATACGTATAATTTTCCATACGTCTGAAATAGAAATGTATCATATTACATTCACACGATTTTCTCTACTTCTCTTTAATGTAACACATTCACATGCTCTTCTCTGCTCGCTCTTCAACTTACAATTCACTCGATGTTCTATATGATTGATTGAAATACATACAAATACAACGTATTACATTCATATAGATTTAACTCACTTTACTTTTACGAAGCACATTCACATGCATTTCTCTCCTCACTCTTCTTACGCTTTTCTATATTGTCGAAATATAAATGTAGTGCATCACATTCATATGGTTTTCTCTACTAGCTTTCCTTCTACGTAACACATTCACATAACTTTCTCTACTCGCCCTTCAGAAACAGTTGAAAGCGTTTTCTATGACTGAAATAGAAATGCAACGTTTTAGATTCACATGGTTCTTTGTACTCACTTTTCTCTTACGAAACACATTTCTTCCCCTACTCTAATTACTACATACAATTAATTTAATTTTCCGCATGTTTGCAGCAGAAATGCAACCTTTTACATTCTCATGGTTTTCTCTGCTCTCTTTTACGTAGCATATTCACATATTTCTCTTCTCAATGTTCTACAAAGAATTCATACACTTTTGTATATTATCCAATTAGAAATGCAACATATTACATTCACATGGGTTTCTCTACTCGTTTTGTTCCTCAAGTCGGTTAAAAACCAAAGTTAGTATTTAAGTTCGATTTGCTAAGTTCAAGAACGCGACACGAAGATTTTGAAAAAAATTAATCACTCTAAACTGCCCTTTACGTGGCAGATTTTTCAAAAAAATTTGATTTTAATAAAAATAGCACTAATGATTTTAATTAAAATGCCATATGTTTAAGATATTTTGAATTGTCTGGCTATAGCCTATGTAGTCCTGTTTACTCTGGATGACTTTTGAATAACTCGTAAACCGTAAGAGATATACAAAATCTTACTGTACAAAAAATTTAGATCTTGCTAAAACACACAATTTATGTCCAAATAATTTTTTTAAGCGTGACCCATTTCGGAGATATTCCTTGTTATTTGCGTCAGTTTTGCGGTACTTAAACTTTTCTCAATGGAAAGTCGTTATTCATTTTTTATATCTTAGCCGTGCAAATAGAACAGAATGTCAAAACTTTAAAACATTTGACTATCGCACAAAGTCTACTATATTCTAATATTCCCCTTGTACCCACAAGGAAATAAGCAATAAGATAATTTGTACAAATGTTTATCTCAACTAACACGAAGAAGATATAGGAATAAGAGTTTGTAAGAATGGTTAGTACAAGAGTAGAGAAAGTCATGTGAGTGTAACACATCAGATTTTTTCGAATTCTGCAGCTTGTATAAAAATGTAGGTATTTGAGTCTTCAAAGAATCAATTTAATGCTGTGAACACATACAGTGATCAGTGGCGGCTTGTAGAATATGCATATTTAATGCTGAGTTGTTTTGGGATATTAAATTTAAAAACAAATAAAGTTAGAAATTTCACGCTTTAAAATATACCGCATAGTATCTTGGCACTTTTTTATTCATATCTTCACAATTTGGCTAAACATTTCATGTCCTAGCGAAGTTTTCTTTATATCTTGGCTGTTTTAGCAATAACTTGAATATTTCACCTAAAATGATTAAGTTGTAACTTTGTGGGTATTTTGGAGGATCAAAATTCAGTGGAACATTTTCTGTCTCACACAGGTGCAAGGCGAATTGCGAGTCTAGGGGCCGCCACTGTGATAGGCTCGCCATTCTCCACACAAACATGATACGAAACAAAATACTATTTAATTACAAATATAAATTCATTTTAGGTGGCAGAATAAATAACTAGGAGAGTCTAGTGTGTACTTGTGTCTAACAGATGGCGCTGAGCGTTCAATTCACAGAAATTACAAATAACGATGAAAATATACAAATTTATGCACACAGTCTTTGATGTGATGTTCAATTTCTGTACATTTATATATCTCTGGTTCTTGTGTAAGTTGACCAAAGGGTCCCTGAGGGATTCTATACACCAACTGGCGGTTATTTCAACAGTCTATCAGCTCTTACCAGGGCAGCGTAAGTAATAAGAGAAATTCATACCGTTTATCGCCAACTGTTCTTAACAATTGTTCTTCTAACACTTAGTGAAATTCCCCATGAAAAGTTATTAGTTAATCTTAAACTTAGACTGAGACTTACTTGATATTATAAACTGGTTTTCTTCTTACAAGACAAGATCGAAATACATTCAATTGTTGTCCTTCGTTTTTCTCTGTTTTCACTACTGATCTACATTCACATGTTTTAGGTTATTTCTTAATATAACTTACTATTTTCTAGTCAGATATACTACCTACGTATTTCCGTATATTCATATTTTATATATGAAACAGTCCATATAAATATAATTCGACAGCCAGACTCACTCTCACTCTACTTGAGAATTTATCAGTTAGATCACACGTATTATCATATTACTTGTGATAATAGAAGGAGCTAGACTAGGTCATTATTATACAGGACAAGCAGCTATATATGAAATAGTCAATATAAATATAATTCGACAGTCTGACTCACTCTCACTCTACTTGAGAATTTATCAGTTAGGTCACACGTATTATCATATTGCTTGTGATAATAGCAGGAGCTAGACTAGGTCCCTATTATACAGGACAAGCAGCTATATATGAAATAGTCCATATAAATATAATTCGACACTGACTCACTCTCACTCTACTGGAGAATTTGTCATTTAGCTCACACGTATTATGAAATAGTCCATATAAATATAATTCGACACTGACTCACTCTCACTCTACTGGAGAATTTGTCATTTAGATCACACGTATTATCATATTACTTGTGATAATAGGAGCTAGGCTAGGTCACTATTATAGAGGACAAGCAGCTATATATGAAATAGTCCATATAAATATAATTCGACACTGACTCACTCTCACTCTACTGGAGAATTTGTCAGTTAGATCACACGTATTATCATATTACTTGTGATAATAGGAGCTAGGCTAGGTCACTATTATAGAGGACAAGCAGCTATATATGAAATAGTCCATATAAATATAATTCGACAGTCTGACTTGCTCTCACTCTACTTGAGAATTTATCAGTTAGATCACACGTATTATCATATTGCTTGTGATAATAGCAGGAGCTAGACTAGGTCACTATTATACAGGACAAGCAGCTATATATGAAATAGTCCATATAAATATAATTCGACACTGACTCACTCTCACTCTACTGGAGAATTTGTCAGTTAGATCACACGTATTATCATATTACTTGTGATAATAGGAGCTAGGCTAGGTCACTATTATAGAGGACAAGCAGCTATATATGAAATAGTCCATATAAATATAATTCGACAGTCTGACTTGCTCTCACTCTACTTGAGAATTTATCAGTTAGATCACACGTATTATCATATTACTTGTGATAATAGAAGGAGCTAGGCTAGGTCGCTATTATACAGGACAAGCAGCTCTATATGAAATAGTCCATATAAATGTAATTCGACAGTCTGACTCACTCTCACTCTACTTGAGAATTTATCAGTTAGATCACACGTATTATCATATTACTTGTGATAATAGAAGGAGCTAGGCTAGGTCACTATTATACAGGAGAAGCAGCTATATATGAAATAGTACATATAAATATAATTCGACACTGACTCACTGTCACTCTACTGGAGAATTTGTCAGTTAGATCACACGTATTATCATATTACTTGTGATAATAGGAGCTAGGCTAGGTCACTATTATACAGGACAAGCAGCTATACATGAAATAGTCCATATAAGTATAATTCGACAGTCTGACTCACTCTCACTCTACTGGAGAATTTGTCAGTTAGATCACACGTATTATCATATTGCTTGTGATAATAGAAGGAGCTAGGCTAGGTCACTATTATACAGGACAAGCAGCTATATATGAAATAGTCCATATAAATATAATTCGACAGTCTGACTCACTCTCACTCTACTTGAGAATTTATCAGTTAGGTCACACGTATTATCATATTACTTGTGATAATAGAGGGAGCTAGGCTAGGTCACTATTATACAGGACAAGCAGCTATATATGAAATAGTCCATATAAATATAATTCGACAGTCTGACTTGCTCTCACTCTACTTGAGAATTTGTCAGTTAGATCACACGTATTATCATATTACTTGTGATACGCATGATGAACATAGGAAGAACTTTCTACCCCCTAAGATAATTGAATTTCAAAATAGTTTAACGTTTCCATGTACGTTTATTATGTCTAGGGCTAACTTGCTAGTCTTTGGTTCCCGAAGTCGTGAGTTCAAACCCGACTGAGGGGAATGAAATTTTGTGGGCGTAAAGATCCTTAGAATAGCTTTCTTGGGAAGGGAAGTAAATTCGGTGGTACCATAGCGTATATTTATTGGTCGGAAAAGAACTTTAAGCCTAATAAAGAGTAATGTGAGTAAAGTTAAGTGATGTTTCACGTCCAGTATAGAATAGGAAAATGAGAACCACAGTTTTATTACGTAATAAAACTGATGCCCCCCCCCCCCCATTTACATGTTTGGGGTTGAGGTCCATAAGCATGCACAAAAAGCAGCCTCTCATATCCAGATTCAAGGAAATGCGCCTGAAATTCTTACGCATAAATATAAAAGAGGAATCCATAATCCCGTTTTCAAAATTTAGGAAATATTAATAGGCCAGTGAGCATGTTCAGCTATAGGGATCTTTAATGGTGGAACGCACCCACCCACACACACACACATACACACGCACACACATACACACACGCACTCACACACACACACGCACACGCACACACAATCACACACGCACCAACACGCACTCTCTCGCACACACACACGCACACTCTCCACATACAAACGGAAGTATACATTTTCCCTGTATATCTTAGTATAAATACGTTTTTTTTTTTTTTTTTTTTTTTTTTTGTTTTTTTCCAGTTTTGGGGTATTAAATTTAAAACGAGTTTGTTTCTTCGATATGTATATTTTCAACGTGATAAAGTTAAGTAGTTTTGGGTTTAAAATATGTCTAAAGTTTTGCAAAACGTTTTATATTGTTGAAAATTTTTCTTTACACTTTACTTATTTCTATCCATAACGTAAAAATCAAAATGTGAACTAGTTAAATGAATGTGTAGCCTTGTGTGTATTATGGACGATTAAACATGCAGTGGAATATTTTCCTTCTCGGCTAAGTTTCAAACACATAATATGTAGGTGTAATGCGAGTCTACGCGGCCGCCATTTTAGTTCCTCCATTCTCAATATTGGAAGTCGCACACGTTTAATTGAGGCCCAATGAAAACGTCTCTTGTTCCACAACAAATATACAATAGTTTACACATTTAATTACAAATATAAATTCATTTCAGGTGGCAGAATAAATAACTAAGAGAGTTGAGTTTGTACTTGCCTCCAAAAGATGGCGCTGAGTGTTTAATTCACAGAAATAACAAATAATAATGAAAATATAAAACTTATAGACACAGTCCTTGATGTGATGTTCAATTCCTGTACATTTATATATGTCTGGTTCTTGTGTAAGTTGACCAAAGTGTCCCTGAGGGATTCTATACACCAACTGGCGGTTATTTCAACAGTCTATCAGCTCTTACCAGGGCAGCGTAAGTAATAAGACAAATTCAGGACCCGCATTTTGTGTTCCGATACTGATAATACTGTTTGCTTTGGATTTCATGTTTTCCACATTCAGATGTTAAGATAAGAAAACGCTTCCTTTATGGAAATTGACACACGCGTTTATAAGTATAATCTTTAAAGTTATATGATCCAAACGAGATGGCGCCTCGGCAAAATGAGCATGTCGACTTCGGAAAGTACTGGGTTCGATTCTCTGTTCTACCGAAGATTTTTTCGCGGCTAGGTGAGTGCTTAGATAGTATAGTCCCCGATAATTTCCTAATGCTATGAAATTCACAATATTGACTTTATTACTTTCTCTATTGTTAAGTAGAGAAAGTATTGAATTCCACCCAAAAATTCGATATCGAAATTTCACCGGAAATGTTTTGAGACCCCTGAATAAAAAAAAAAGCATTTTTAGAAACAGGTGTGTGTGTGTCTGTGGGGGGGGGGGGGGGGGGGGAAGGGGATTGCATAACTCAAAAACGAAAAGTCGGTTAAAAATCAAAGTTGATATTTAAGTTTAATGTCTTTCAAGGATGCGACACGAAGATTTCAAAGAAAATAGTCCCACCCTAAACTGCCCTTCACATGGAAGCTTTTTCGAAAATTTTGATTTTCTTGAAAATGGCTCGAACGATTTTGATTAAAATTCCATATGTTTGAGAGATTTTGATGACAAACCAAATGCATATTTTGAATCTTCTGGCTATAGCCTATGTAGTGCTGTTTTTTCTGACTTGAATAAATAGTAAACAGCAAGAAATAGATAAAATCTTACTGTACGAAAATGTAGATGTCCCTAAAACACACAATTTATGTCTGGATTAATTTTTTTTATAGAGTGAACCATTTCGGAGATATTCCTTGTTATTTGTGTGAGTTTCGGAAAACTCAAAACTTTCGTTGTTAATTTTTTTATATTTTAAGACAACGGGATCTCAAAAGCTTTAAAAGATTTGACTATCGCACAAAGCCTACTGTATTCTAATATTCCCCTTGTACCTACAAGGAAATAAGCAATAAGATAATTTGTACAAATGTTTATCTCAACTGACACGAAGAAGATATAGGAATAAGAGTTTGTAAGAATGGTTAGTGCAACACATCAGATTTTGATAGTTGTTTGATCCGAAACAGGTGACCCATGTCGGCTTCGGGAGGGGCCGGCTTCGATCCTTTGGTCGACCGAAAGTTATTTCGCGGTTTTCCTCGATGGCTATGGAAATGCTTGGTTGTATTTCCTAATGCAATGAAATTCACAATTATGGATTTATGAATTTATAAGAGGTACACGTTATCTATGATAATGGTCAGGTATTTCCTTGACAAAATAAATCGTTATTTGAATTTTCTGTGGACTGTCTTTCAACTCCTCGGTTATTCAAGTGTAAACTCGCCATTCGTTTGTTTGTCGCGAAATGGCAGGGGTTTGTCTATACCTTACACTTTACCAGTTTGTAGAAAACTCGTTGAGAATGACGAAGGCTTCAGAGCACATTTCCACAAAATTTTTTTACATCTACATTTAGTTTGTGTTCTAAATATCTTAAACATGTGGTATTTTAATGTCAGAGCTATTTTGAGAGCATCCAAATTTTCGAAAATATTTCGTGTAAAGTGCAGTGTGGCGTGAGACTGTTGATAATAATCTTCAAGTCACATACTTGGAAGATTCTGAACTTTAATAGCAAGTATAGTACGAGTATTTAATTGACTTTTAGTTTTTGAGTTTATGTTGGCGCCCACAACTACGGAGATTATCCTAAACAATGCCTCGGCGGACTTCACAGCAGGCATTTCTAGGAAATCTCAATCTTAGAATGGAATGCAACATTAGCAAAGAAATAGAAAATATCTGTGTTGCACTCACATGACTTTCTCTACTCTTCTACTAACCATTCTTACAAACTCATATTCGTTTGCAGAAATTATCTTATTGCTTATTTCCTTGTAGGTACAAGGGGAATGTTAGAATACAGTAGGCTTTGTGGAACAGTCAAATCTTTTAAAGCTTTGAGATTCCGTACTCTTTGATCGTTTAAGATATAAAAAAATGAACAACGATGTTGCATTTCGCGAAAGTTTCCAAGTTTTCCGAAACTCACACACATAACAAGGAATATCTCCGAAATGGTTCAGCCTACAAGAAAACTTATTCAGACATAAATTGTGTGTTTTAGCAAGATCTACAATTTTTGTACAGTAAGATTTTGTCTATATGTTACGGTTTACCAGTTATGCAAAAGTCATCCAGAGTAAACAGGACTACATAGGCTATAGCCAGAAAATTCAAAATATACATTTCATTTGTAATACAAATATCTTAAACATATGGCATTTTAACCAAAATAGTTACATTTTCACGAAAATCAAAATTTTCGAAAAAGTTTCCATGTAAAGGGTAGTTTAGGGTGGGGCTATTTTCTTGAAAATTTCGTGTCGCATCCTTGAAGGACATTAAGCTTAAATACCAACTGGTTTTTAAGTGACTTTTCGTTTCTGAGTTATGCTGTCCACATACAGACAGGCATACACGGACCTTTTTCTAAAAGTGCTTTTTTTTTTTTTTTTTTTTTTTTTTTTTCCAGGGTATCTCAAAGCATATATTTCGAGTGAAATTTCGACATCGAATTTTTGGGTACAATACCTCCTGTACTTAGCAGTAGATAAAGTAATAAGACTAACAACCAAATGTTGGCTAAATATCTGCCAATAGGATGAATTAAACACACAATGTCCTCGCCTGGAGTGACCAAAAATGAAAATATTTTACGTTGGGCCTCGGCTCTCTTAAACTTCACATTCGAGACCTCCTTTAGAAGAATAACACAAAAGCCGCGTATATGCCCGAGTATCCGCGCGTTCAAATCCTCTAGTGACGTCATAACTTCCGTCTCAACTCTAAACGTCGCTAACCTAACAAAAGACAGTAGCCAAGACATTTATTAACTATATATGGGACAGTGAATAGAGACAGCAATAAAACATTCGCTACTCGCTCTTCTACATACAATTTTCTATGATTCAAATAGCAATACTGCACATTACATTCACATGTTTTCTATACTCACTTTTCTTTTACGAAACACAATCACAGTTATATTTCCATCCACTCTTCCAAATAAACAATTTATAACATTTTCAGTATGATTAAAATGCCAGTACAACGTATTACTTTTACAGAGTTTGTCTATTCACTCTTCTTACAGTAATATTCTTAGTTAATGGATTTAACTATTTCTTTATACAAACGTGGTATACATTACTTTTAAATGTCCCCAGAAACGCAAAGTTATTGGACAAGCACAACCCAAGTCTAAATGTTGTAGTGATAAATCATCAAACCACGTACAACGTCGGGTATTTCACCTAGTGACAAAGAAACACAAGACTGTTGGACAAGTACAACCTAAGTCTAAATGTTGTAGTAATAAATCATCAAGCCACGGACAACGTCGGGTATTTCACCTAGTAACAAAGAAACACAAGACTATTGGACAAGTACAACCTAAGTCTAAATGTTGTAGTGATAAATCATCAAACCACGGACAACGTCGGGTATTTCACCTAGTAACAAAGAAACACAAGACTATTGGACAAGTACAACCTAAGTCTAAATGTTGTAGTGATAAATCATCAAACCACGGACAACGTCGGGTATTTCACCTAGTAACAAAGAAACACAAGACTATTGGACAAGTACAACCTAAGTCTAAATGTTGTAGTGATAAATCATCAAACCACGGACAACGTCGGGTATTTCACCTAGTAACAAAGAAACACAAGACTATTGGACAAGTACAACCTAAGTCTAAATGTTGTAGTGATAAATCATCAAGCCACGGACAACGTCGGGTATTTCACCTAGTAACAAAGAAACACAAGACTATTGGACAAGTACAACCTAAGTCTTAATGTTGTAGTGATAAATCATCAAACCACGGACAACGTCGGGTATTTCACCTAGTAACAAAGAAACACAAGGCTATTGGACAAGTACAACCTAAGTCTAAATGTTGTAGTGATAAATCATCAAACCACGGACAACGTCGGGTATTTCACCTAGTAACAAAGAAACACAAGACTATTGGACAAGTACAACCTAAGTCTAAATGTTGTAGTGATAAATCATCAAACCACGGACAACGTCGGGTATTTCACCTAGTAACAAAGAAACACAAGACTATTGGACAAGTACAACCTAAGTCTAAATGTTGTAGTGATAAACCATCAAACCACGGACAACGTCGGGTATTTCACCTAGTAACAAAGAAACACAAGAGTATTGGACAAGTACAACCTAAGTCTAAATGTTGTAGTGATAAACCATCAAACCACGGACAACGTCGGGTACTTCACCTAGTAACAAAGAAACACAAGACTATTGGACAAGTACAACCTAAGTCTAAATGTTGTAGTGATAAATCATCAAACCACGGACAACGTCGGGTAGGTTTAGTTCTATGCGTTTTGGCAATCCATATAACAAATTTCAGATAAATTGTATAACACATTTTGTGACAAAAAGCTAACATTTCAAACTGAGATGTATTTTGATACTTCTGTTTTAGTCTATATGGTATAAAGCTAAAATATATTTTGAATTTATGGGCTCTTAAGTATTATTAAAGACATGGAATATAAAAAACCTTTAATCCGTTAAGTGATCTTGTGTAAATGGGCCCAAATACGTTACACGGAATTTCTTACTTTTATTTTATCGATGTTTACAAGCAAGGTGCAGAAATTTAAATCACATGTTTAAATCTCAGATCAGTTGTTCGCAGCAAGTTCAAACTGGGGAGGAAAAATAAAGGACATTCACCGTAAACCATTGTTTGCCAAATAATAGCCCGAGGGCCGAACCCGGTCCGCGAGCTGCTTTTCTTTCGTCTGCCTACAAACTTAACAATATATGTATAAAAACTATCTGTAGGTGTTCCATTATTTTATGCATATATTAATTTATGCCTCTATCTTCTTGAGGTTAAACGAAATAATGTTCACAAAATCTGTCTTGGTGGTTATGTGATGACTTAGAAATTGCGTGCCATTTGCATCACATGGAGAAATAAAGCGAACGAAAAGAAGACGAATAATTACTTCCTATTTGAGGGAAGTAAACATGATTATTTGATAAATGAAAGCAATAACAAGAAATATCTCGGAAGCGGTTAGTGCCACCAAATAGGGGTGATTGCTTTAGGGTGATTGTTGTGTAGTAAGTCTGTCTCTTACGGTTTACCACTTATGTAGCTCCCTCAGAATCAAAATATATATTTCATTTTTCGTGCAAATATCTTAACAAAATAAAAATCGTTAGACGTAATTTTGAGAAACCAAAAAATAACTCAACTTTTTCTACGTAAAGGATTGTTCAAGAAGGGAAATATTTTTTAAATTTAAAAGCTTGTAATATACAAAGTTTGGTATCTAATAAAGTTTTCTTTTCCGATTTATTTTTTGTCTACAGGCAGACACGTAGGGGCGTTTAAAAATGTATTTTTACTTTTTTAAAGTGTCAGAAAACGTCTCATTTCGGTAAAAATTTAAATCTGGAATTTTTAGATGGATTGAGGAGCGGCACACATAATTTGAAGTGCACAAATTTGGAGAATAACTTACTTCGTTCGTGTAGTTTCGTATACTATAAGCATTTGAATAACAAGCACTATCTCAGAAATGGTTAGTTCCACAAGAAAAAAATATTTCACATAAATTCTGTGTTTAACGAGATTTACATATTTATATAGTGAATATATTTGTCAATCAGTTATACAAATGTTTTTCACAATGAAGAAGACTTCAGAAACAATGAAAATAGAGCCATTCCTGAAAAAATAAAATAGAATGAAATTTTTTCTACTTAGTTTTTTAAGATAATAGTGAAATGGAAAATACTAAAATTGAGTACCAAGTTTGCTATTTAAGCAAGTTTTAATTTTTTTATTATTTTTGTTGACACATACACGCGCGGAGAAATTCTTGAGTTTTGTTGAGTTAGTTTCTGAAGGTGTAAGTGGGTTGGTAGTCGTACTATAAGACTTACTCTATGCTAATAAGTGGTAGGTAAGTATGCACTTACTTGGCTTGTCGAGTTCCGTGAGTAGTTCTTCAGTCGTGGCCTGGGCGATTGCAGAAACTTCGCAGAACCGGACGAAGGCGGCGAAGAGATGCAGTGCAAGGAAAAAATTGAACGATGCCATTGTCTTCACCAAAATGTATTTATTAAACACTTAAAATCACTTTAAAAACTTGGCTAAGGATTTTTTTTTTAGATTAACAAATGGCACACTTAGAGAACCAACGGAGCTTTTTTCCCCTCCCGTTTTGACGAACAGCAAAAAGAGTTGAAAGTTTCACACACACACGTAACTTTCTTGAAGAATCTAAAACATTTTTTTATGTAAAACACTAACAGTTGATCAGTTTAAATCACTTTGAACACTCGAAAAAACTTTGAGGGGTCAATATTATCTGTCCCTGTTTTCACTTATGCAGTTCTTTCATTTATAATAAAACACGAATTAAAACAACTACACCAACCCATTTTTTGCGGAGATTTGTTTAAGGGAGGCGATAAAAAAATGACGAACATAGAAGTAAAAATAGAGTACTTGTAGAAGATTTGAAGTTCGTCGAATATATTTCTAAATTGTAAACATTTAACGGCGATTTGTGCAAACACTTTGAGCTAAAGTTTGTTGACGACAATAACTCTGCAGGTAGGGGAGAAAATACCTCGGAACAGCGACACTGTCGGGCGTTCAAGTAAACTGCACGATGATAACATGTTAAAACTTCATTAGTGGACGAAAATTAGGGGATGGCTTTATATCAATTAGTTTTTGACGCTATCACTGGAGGTTTCTAATTGACGGAATGGTTTGTATTTTCTTGGAAGCATAGGAAACACTGATTTTGTCGTATAAAAAGTGTTTTGTAAGGATGTGAGAGTTTTACGCTCGAGGGGAAGTGAACAGCAAGACGAGTGACCTCCACTCCACCACCGCGGAAGTCCGTCTTCTGGGACCATGATCATGATGATAATGCGTTCCCGACCGTCACTCACGACGGTCGTGCCAATCCTCACTACGTCATCCTGAATCACCATTTCACCACTACACACGTCACCGCCGGTACAACACATATGGGTTATCCATCGCCACTTGTTGGGCAGGGGCCCCCGGTGGGGGGGAGGGGGTGCTAGCTGCTCTTTTCGACAACAGTCACAGATAGAGGGGGGGAGAAACAGATGAATGACGGTACGAGATGCTCTCGCTATGCCGGCCCGCCGAGTACTGGCGCGCTATACTCGGGAGGTGCAAGAGGTCCCCCCCCCCCCCCCCTTACTGCCGTGCGCCGCTCTGCGACTCCGTGCTTGCGGCAACCGGCTCGGCTCGCTCACTCGCTCGCTCTTCACAAATATGCGACATTACCGGTAACTAGCATAGGTGCGGTGCGTTCGTCACAAATATCTATATCAGCACTTCCCGTTCTCAAAATCGACACTCGAGCTCGACTCCATTAACTCTTCATATCTCTTATACTCGTAGATAAGCAGAAGAACTATATTTCACCAAAACTATCACACCGATTACAAATTCCACACTTCTTGCATTAAAAAAGTCACAAAAAGTTAATCTGTGTTTAGTAAATCAAGCATCAATAGTACACTCGACTCCATTAATGCTATCCCCGTAGTTTTGCACACGTTCTACTGGCCTTCACAGATAGAGTAACTATAGCAAAGAGAAGGTCTATTTATTTACCTTTTCATGTGTGCTAATTCTTTTTTGACTGTTTATCGCCCGCCTTTTCTACATACGGCACCACAGGCGGTGACAGTGGTGATACAGGGAATGAAGCTGAAACACCTGTGGAATGGTTTAGTTTCTTATTAGTTTATTTAATATAAACTATTGTTTTTCGTGTTTCAAAGTTTGAACATATTATTAAGTTTAAAACCAAAAGAATTTATTATGTTGATTAAATAGTTTTAAAATATTTTTACGGCTAAATATAAATGCTGCTTTGTTTATTGTGGAAGAGAAACAATTTAGTATGTTAATCATAAGAAAATAAAAATGTCTTAATATATGCAAGGAGTGCATTTAATCCTGTCTTACCGCTTACACTAGTAGTGCCAGTTTTGTACCGAATTTTACCTGATGAAGGGAAAACACAACTGGTCTTAGGGAAATTAGGTAGACATTCCACCTCCTAGTATAACCCGAGTTTTGTAAACCCCATGAACTGAAAATAACATTTAAATTGTGCTATTTTGAGCGAGTTCTTTGCTTTAATCTAGCATGAATACATGTTCCAAGGTAGGTACCACTATCGTAAACGCGATTAGAAGCACGACTTCTGCTTCAGATATCTGTGTTTATCTGGAATTGTTTACTGACGTACTGGCTGTTTGCATTCCTGCCAAGGACCATGAGCTAGTCAACAAACTATTTTTTTTCGTCCGCCGAAGGCTCAAGGTCAATCTGCTTCACACCAGTGCGCGACTTGTAAATACTTTGTAGACAACAATACTTGGGGCACAACAAAGTTTTCCTTACTGTTCGCGAAGCTCCTACTGCCCTCTCCTACCTTTTACCTCTTCTAAGAGGAACGAAAAAAGGTGAATTTCCAGAAAAATCCGTGTTACTCATTCTCGTCTATATAAGCGAGTGCGGCGCTGGGGTTATTTTTGTGACAATGGATAAGACAAGATCTGTGAGTTGTAAGGTCACGACAAGTGGAGATCGATAAAACAGAACTGTGTTTTGTGTTTCTATTTTAGAAGAAAAATAAGTTATCAGTGAAATTGCACAGTCATTTGTCACTTTGGTGTCAGGAGTGGAATTTATCAAATGTATCATTTTGTTACGATACATTTTGAATGTGCATTGAAACGTTTGTTTTTAATCTAATACGTTTCCACAGGGGGTGGAAATAGTTAATTTATGAAAATAAAAATGCCACTTTGGTATCCAAATTACACTAAGAAAGAACTTAGACAATACTTATGCGAATGACCAGGTTATTTTAGCAACTTGAGAAAATGATCTGTAAATTAGCGCCCATGAATTAATTAAAATTACTAAAAACTTTGAAATGAAAATTTCCCTATCTAAAACTAAAAAGCAATAGTTTTTTGTGATAAAAATATATAAAGAGTGAAGATTTTAGTAAGAAAAATACAAACATGTTAAGTATAACGAGTTAAACGGTATTATAAAGGGACATTTTGGAAAACTTTACAGAATTGAGACTACATAATATTACTTCAAAACCAATTCGATCCTATGGCAGTGAAACCTGGATTTTAATTTTAAAATTAGAAGCAGCACAAATGAGAGTATTATTAGGTTTAACAATAGGCGATTATCAAAGAAATCTCGATCTTTGGAACAAAGTGAAGGTAAATAAAACCACAGAAGAGATGCAAGAACTGGTTCAATTGTCTACAAGGTTTGTCTGTCACGTTAAGGGACACTGGGAGTGAAATTTGAAAGTTCCCCATTTCTTGACAGATTTTTCTGAAATTCTTACTGTGTTTGTATTTATATAAGAATAGGATGTACACCAAATTTCATTAAAATTGGATAATTCGTTTATGGTATAAAAATTATTTTATGAATTTAATAGGCACATTTTCAAAATAGAGCTCGCGTCTATTAACTTTACAAAATTCATTTATATTGCCAGAACTGGTATTCTAAAACATGGGTAACAATTGTATGAAGAGATATTTAAAATACGTTTGTTGTACATATTTTTTTAATAACAAAGAAAATTTAATCTTAAAAATTATTGATTTTTTTCCCTACAAAAAAACGTTTTTGGAATTCATGTTAATGATAACATCAATATTGAATCATAGTTTTGTTTAGCTGCTATTTATAAATACTTTTACAAATTTTCGTTGAATTTGAAGCAAAACTCAGGCGCTGCCTTCTTTTGGAATGTGCAAAAATGTAGTTTTGAGAAAAACAGGCTTTTATATAGGAGCATCCTGTGTACGTTAAGGGTAGAGCAATGTTTGAAAGGGCCGTAATGACCACATGGAGTGGGGGATATGATCCAAATGCACAGGTGTTCCAGGAACATTTTAAGGTAAAAAAACAAATTTTCGACTTTTTGACAATTTTGACCAAAATTTCACTCCCAGTGTCCCTTAAACCTACAACTATCAACCGCATGGTAGAAGAGACTGTGGAAGACCGAGACAGACCTGGCACGACCAGGAACAAGCCTACATTTGTTCATCATGATATTTTCAGATTCGCAGATCCATCAGCTTGTTATTTATTATAAAAACTTGCGGTTTTGTACTAAACGTGGTGTATAATTGCATGCAGTCTTGTTCTGTGAATATGAAATTAGGCTTATCTGTGATCTCAAGCCGGTGCTTATAGGATAAGACGCAGGTGCAGCAAATCATAAGTAACCTTTCAACATCAGCAACTTGGGTCAGTAAGGTGCCGCAGGGGTCACGGCCTGCACCGGAGAGGTGGAAGGGGGGGGGGGGGGAACTGCCAGAGACAGAAGCAAGAAGGTACTCGAGGTACCTGCGGAGGGGGGAATCTTGTGTTGACAGCTCGCACGTCACCAAAACAATTATTAATAACAAACACACCATTTATTCTCGTGGAATTTCTTGATTATACTGAACAACAAATTTCAACGTTTGTTTTTGCACTCGAACGAAAATAGGTGACTTTGTACATATTAGCTATGCTGAACTCGAATATGAAACAACAAAAGTTGGTGAAACCACTCGCATTCCCAGGAGTAACCTTTTGACCTTTAAATCTTCACAGATTTAGCATTCATACTTTGCGTAGTTTATACTTTTCAAAAGTATCTTCAAATTCTTATGTTTGTTTGATATGGACAGCATGAGCTATAGGACGGAGGGTTAAGAATTAGCATTATGTAATAAAACTTCCTTTAAACTTAACTTCGATTGAGCCCATTGACAAAGAAGTCATATTTAAGCACCATATCAAATTGCTGAAGTTACCTCGCCTGCGATAAACTCTTGCCAGCCTTGAATGATAACAGATCTGGACAGGGTGAGCCGACCGATAAAAATTGCGGCGTAGGGCAGCGGATTTTTGCAAATCATAAAAAGGGCAATATCTAAAAAACGTTACGTGATATCACAAAACGGATTTCAGTTCTGAAATTCGTGCTTAAAAACCGCCTATTTTGTGGTCAGGTGCAAATTTCAGTTTATGTTTCAGGAGTTTAAGGAAATGTAAGTTCACATACCTACGAGTATATATAAATACCATTTAAATTATACATTTACATTATTTTTTCATTCACTGATAATGGCCTACATTTTTACTTTCTCTAATGTGTTTAGTAGAGGAAGTATTGTATTCTGCGCAAAAATTCGATGTCGACATTTCACTGGGAGTATGTGTTTTGAGAGCACCTGAATCCAAAAAAGAGAATTTTTAGGAAAAGGTCCGTGTGCGTGCGTGTGTGTGTGTGTGTGTGTGTGTGTGTGTGTGTGTGTGTGTGTGTGTGTGTGTGTGTGTGTGTGTGTGTGTGTGTGTGTGCGTGCGTGTGTGTGGACAACTTAACTCAAAAACGAAAAGTCGGTTAAAAACCAAAGTTGGTATTTAAATTTAATGTCTTTCAAGGATTTGGCACGAACATTTTTAAGAAAAGTCCTTCACCCTAAACTACCCTATACACGGAAAATCTTTCGAAAATTTGGGTTTACTTGAAAATGGCTACAACGATGTTGATTAAAATACCATATGTTTAAGATATTTGTATGATAAATAAAATGTATATTTTGAATTTTCTGGCTATAGCCTATGTAGCACTGTTTACTCTGGATAACTTTTGAATAACTCGTAAACCGTAAGAGATAGACAAAATCTTACTATAAAAAAATGTAGCTCTCGCTAAAACACAATTTGTCTGAATAAAATTGTTGTAGAGTGAACCATTTCGGAGATATTCCTTTTTATTTGTGTAAATTTTGGAAAACTTACCCTTCTGTCAAATTGAACATAGTTATTCATTTTTACACGTTAACCGTGCAAAGAGAACGGAATATCAAAGATTTAAAGAGTTCACAATCACACAAAGCCTACTGTATTCTAATATTCCCCTTGTACCTACAAGGAAATAAGCAATAAGATAATTTGTACAAATGTTTATCTCAACTAACACGAAGAAGATATAGGAATAAGAGTTTGTAAGAATGGTAAGTACAAAAGTAGAGAAACTCATGTGAGTATAACATAATAACGTAATTTTCTTGTAGGTACAATGGCAGTGAGTAAATATAGCAGGCTTAAAGTGACAGTCAAATGTTTTAATAGTGACCAACCTTGCAACTTTTCAAGTTAATCAACTTTTGTAAGAGTAGACAGATATAGGAGGTGATGTGACGTCACACATCAAGTACGGTGTTGTAATCTCTGATTTACTAGCGTTTAAGGAAAAGAAAAGAGCATCTTTTCACCGCCTCTCTGGAGAAATGAGTGTCAGAGTGAAAGAATCTGTAAATAATGATTGTGCGCATTTTATGAGATTGCTCCAAGTTGATAATCTTCAAATTTATGGAGATGAGTTTTTCGTCGCGGTTCGTTCTTTTGTCATTTTCCTCAATGGATGTGAGGTCTCCATCTTCAGCACAGCCGTCTGCATCTTTCATTGTTGGCGTCAGCTGACTCGACTGTTACTCTCGGCGATTCTTGCGTTACCTTTATACCCAAATATTTGTTATAGCAAAAATATGTTTTGTGACTGTCATAAGTGAAATACCAAACTTGACATGTTCCCAGTATGCAACACAACCCCTCACCCCAAACTACCCTTCAAAGAACATATTCAGGAGTCATCTCTGGACAAGAATAGCTTCCTGAGGGATGTGCAGAGAAAGTCATGTGAAAACATGAAATTTCAGGACGATTTAGAAGCTCATAAGCACATAGATGTAATAGTTGCAATTTCGTTTAGACTGTCTTGTGCAAAAGTGGGAACTGCTAAACGCAGTGCATTATGGGAGTGCGGTCTTGCGCGGTGCAATGCAATATGAACAAAGTTTGTTGTCGACGGAAATTGGGGAATATCGATTTTAGTATAAAACCCCGACATGTGACCTTTATGTACAGATATTAGCGTATGAAATACTGTAATTCAATTAATTCACAAATAGTTCTCTATACTTAGCTAAAAATTAATTTTGAGTAGTCTGACGTGTTGCACTCACATGACTTTCTCTAACTATTCTTACAAACTCTTATTACTATATCTTCTTCGTGTTAGTTCACACAAACATTTACTTATTTCTTTCATGCTTCCGGTATGGGCCGCGTGGATTTTTTAATGTTGCCGACGTTTCGCCGTAAACTATGTTGGGCTTGTTCAATGTAATTATTTCGCATTAGTATTTTCTGGTTTTTGATATTGCTGTATTGCCTTAATATCTGGGCTCAGATAGTCTTTAGTACATCTCAGAGATATTTCAGTTCTGAATCCATCTTACACACCTCGAGCACATTACAGGTTTAAGGGAACATGCTTCAATAGCCAAGAATTCAAATTCTTCTATGTGAGTGTATCCCAAACACAAGTTTTATCTCCCAAAACATTATACACCCTGCAAGCGAGTGACCTGTTTTCATCCAGAAACCTGTTCAGTTCCCTGACTAACCTCAACACAACGTTGTCGACTTACTCCACGTCTGAAAGAGCTGCTCGGAGTATTCCTTTTGTTTGTAATGTTTGTATGTAGCACATATTAGAGAGAATGTAATAGCTTCCGTTCCACCCTGTAATTTTGATGTGCTGAGTCATGAGGTATTAACTGTCTCTCGATTTTTAGGTAAAGATCACTTGTTGATCAATAAATCGGTGCTTCTCTCTATACTGAAAATGGGACTATGTTTTATTTTTTATTTGAGATATTATTTGTACAAATTATCTAATAACTAATTTTCAGATAAGTACAAGGGGATTTTAAGTGACAGTCAAATATTTTAACGCTAGTCGTTATGTGATAGCTTTGACAATCCGTTGTCTTTGCTTGACTAGCAGGAGAAAAGCGAATGGTGACTCCATTTGGGAAAAAAATAATAACAAGGAATACGTCGGAAATGGTTAATGATATTCACAAAACATATTTTACTAAGTTGTGTTTTTAATGAGATATACATCTTTGTATATTCCGACTTCGTCTACATGTTACGGTTGATCAGTTACGTAAGATACGTATCTTATTTTTGACGGAAATATATTAAGTGCATAGTAATTTAATGAAAATGGTTAGAGACAGTAAATGTAGTTTGGAGTGTAGCTATTTTCTTGCACATCCTTGGAAGATGTGCAGAATTTAAATAACTGGTTTGTTACGTAAGCAACGATTTCTTTTGGAGTTATGTTAATATGCACATCTACCCACACACACACGGACCTTTCTAAAATGCCTATTTTTCGGATTAAATAAGTTGGAGCATTTATCAACTATATCTACCTCTTATTGAAGCACTCTACTTGAGCTGCAAATGTCACTAATTCTCTATTTCACCTATTTGACAAAGAACTCAACTGCAGCCCTTCTTAAGGAAAATCATTTTTAAAGTGTTAAATTTTATAAGCCCAGTTTTTTCCGCAGCCGACAATTGTATCAAGCCAAGCATTTGAATCCTCCAAAATTGTCTAAATGTCACTAGTGTTTCAACACCGTGGTAGACCAAGACTTTACTTATTTTATAAAAGCTGAACGTTTTTTCAGCGCATGCGCCAACACAAGTAGCAAAGGTACATAAAATAGAAACATAAAATCGTCAAGGTAGTAAGCGTAACTTTTTTATGTTTCCTTTGGGATAGTATTAGAAATCGCGGCGTCCATTACCAGACAGTGTCTTGGTAACTCCTCGCTGGGCAACTGTGCTTACGATATAGTTAAAAGCTCAATTTTATATATGTTCCCTTAATTGACAGTTTCGGCAGTTCTAAGACTGGCCCAGCGAAACTCAAATAAAACTAAAACGACTTTTATGATGATAAAACTGGATCACATTTCTTGTACAAACAGCAGAAACAGAAATCAAACATATACTGCACAAATACTGAGTAAACAAAGAATGTGCAGTAAAAAGGTCATAGGAGTTGTAACTTACTCTCACTCGTGGATTACATTGTCACACACTCGCACCTACAGCTGCTCTTTGAGTTTGTCTCTTGTTGTGTGTCTATACGACTTCTAAAGACAGTGACAGCTCCCTGTTATATCTCTAAACTCAGTCACCTTCTTGTTGTGATTATGCTTTCGCCTAGCATCCCGGGAAACCTCTGAAAAAAAAAACTACTGATCCGGTAAATGGACCACAAGAGTCGAACCCACCACCTCCCGAATGCGGGCCACAGCACTAGTGCCTCAGAGTGCAGAGCTAGGACAAAGTGGGGAATGAACGTAACTAGCACTCTACATGACGTCATACTGAACACACGGATCACGACTGTACAGTTGGTCGCCCTGTGTTTACGTTCTGTTCTCTGATATACAAAGTTCACGTGCTGCCACCTAGTGGAACAATTTGGTACTAATAATTTCATACAATTTAGGTTATGTCATTTAGAAATTGTTAAAACAAGAGTGTAATACCAGGTGAGTCAGCTGCCCCTTATTCTCGAGTTTTATGCAATCCGCATTTTATACCCCAACATGAAAACATCGACCCCATTACCAGGTTCTACCCGCGTATTTAACATGGAGGTTAAACACTTGATGAAATTAGTACTAATATACACGTTATCACATCGCTTTTTAGTATATTCGTAATTAGACAGCTGACGTTTGCACTTCTGCAAATGTTCGCTGGAACCAGCGAATATTACATCTTAAACGGAATGTTTACCTCACACGTTACTAGGTAGCTCAGTTGGAACGAGCGCAAGACTCCGAAGTAATCTGTAATCTGTGTGAAGGTGGTTCGAATCACCTGCGTGTACTAATTTTTTACCGTGCTATCCTCACAATTTACAATTATTAATCTGAAAACTGTTATTATATTCATTTTTATTGTTTTATTTATGTTTTATTACATTGTCTGATGTTTCTTTATTGGTAAACTACAATTATGTAGTTGTTTAAACACACCTATAGGTAGGTGCAATTGAAATAAGAATCATTCATACACATTTGAACACAGAAAGCAAGGAAATTACATTGTCAGAGTTTAACATGGAAGTTAAACTCAATTTTGTACACAATGAATTATTGTGCTATTAAAAATGCAGACAACCGAAAACGTTTTAAATTATAATGTCCTAAACCCTCAGAGACTTCATAATTAGATTATTGTGAATTCGGTTTCCAAGTTTTGATGAACATAAAGAAAAATATTTACAATGCTGAGACTCGAACCTGTGTTATTGGGGGTTAAGCGCAGAGGACCAGTCACAATCCTATTCAGCTATTTCGAGACTTAACTGCAAGCACGTACCACGTCCAATAGTAGGACTTGTATGCCTGGCGCTATGCCATTGCCACCTCGTAAGTTTCCGGGCTTCATTTAGCCTTTTAAGACAGTTTTAATCATTTGCTGGGCATTTTAATATTATTACTTAAATGGCAAAAGCTGTTATGCATATTAATTGAGATGCACGAGGCGTAGTTCACGCAAAAGTGTAAATAAACTGTTATTTAATAATATGTCCGTTTTGACTGTACGGGTCCATGATGGATGAGGCGTGTCTAAATTTTTCCTAATTTTTCGCAGCCAATCCCTGCTCTAAGTACAAGAATCCACCATTTTCTTTTTAGCTGACGTTGTTAGTGTACTCATATAATAGGTCCATTTTTTCCGAGGCGTTTAGTGAATTACGTTGCTATGTATACTCTAATAAAAAGTTTGTAAAATCGGCAGGAAACCGAAATTCGCTCTCAGTAAACGAGTCGTACGTTTTTGAGGTGTACTTTAGCGAGGAGTACGTTCTGTCCCTTAAACCGCTGTTGCTCTCAATTTTGCGCATTCCTCTCTTTAAGGATACGCATCTGTGTAAAAACGCTAAAAATTTGAAAAATTGCCAAAAATGGATTTTTGTTTTATCAAATAGTATAAATCGTCTGCTTTATTTTGATATGCTTTTTATAGCCATACAGCCTTTTTAACTGTGTCACGTGGCCGTCTAACTGATTGCCCGTAAGTGGTCATGTCCATTTAAATCCAAACACTTCCATTACCTTGCTATGACTTCAAAGTTAGTGTTTTCACGTTTTTATTTTTAACAATATTTCCTCTTTAAAATGCTCCACACGATGCAATTTTCAGTACTTATGCATGAAATTTGGTGTACCTGCTTAGAGATAACATTAAAAAGAAATAAGATAATTTTTTCATAACGTGAATAACTACTGAGAAATTAAATATTAAGTTTACATTTCGACATTTAAATGAAAAAAATAATGATTTTCAACTTTAAAATTTATTTTTATCCAAACTAATAACAAGATTAAGAAATTATCTCATCAATTTACTAGCATTCTATTACAGGACATAACTGAAAATTATTAAGCGTTTCAAGTCAAAATTGCATCATGGGGAACCATCTATACAAATATTTTAAAAAATATAATAAAATATTAATATGTTAGCAACTAGTCTGACTAAATGTATGAAATTTAGCACAGTTACTCCTCACTATACAGTGATTGTTGTGTTAAAATTTCAAAGAAATCCAATGAAAACTGTAAATTTTCAAAATTTCACAGATGGGTATCCTTAAGAACGTCAAGCAATACATTTTAGTAAGCGCAAAACTGGACTAAGGCGCACATGCCGTTAGATGGGTGGCCTAGCTTCCAAAAAAATAAGGCGCGGCTGACTCACCTGGTATAAATGACATGGTCGGTGAGTCAGTCAGTCAGGTAGTCAGAAGAACAAGAAAGTTGACCACTACAATCGGAGTTGTTTGAACATGAGTTTAAACACTTCATTACCAAATATACTGGATTAATATGAAGTGTAGATACATAGAAAAGGTAGCCAACCCAAGCGAACATACTTCTAGCAACAATGCGAGTTGGCCCAAGGCAGGTCATTATTTGCCAGCAGTGTACAGCAGCACGTCCTGGGAGAGAGAGAGACTTGAGGTAGATTTCGTTACAGTTTACTGGCATCTCCCAACTCGCATACGTAGACATGCTGACAGAAGCAAGGTGTCTGTTATAAGGAGTTTGTGAAAAGTGCTGATTCTTGCGAAGCGATCAGCCCAGCATCGCCTCACTCAACCGCCACCTGCAACCTGGAACCACACAACGCAACGTAAATAAATCACAATCAACTCTCTCTCACGTACTTACATCAAATATAATATTTTAAAACTATTTTTACAAGAGACGCACAAATTTAATTGTACGAAATGTGACGTCATCAGCAACATTCCTATATTATTGCAAAGTTCACACAAATATAAATGTTTCTTAATATCTGGACCGTTTCTAAAAGTATCTATTTTCAGATTTTATACTGTGAGCGATTTATGACTATTGTTTATACAATTTTTTTAAAATATAACATAAGAAGAATGGCGATTTTCAAGATGGTGTCCAAATAAGGATTAATTGATAACGCATACGTAACGAAAGACCAAAGATATTGTTAAAAAATATTACATTACAACAAATAAATAATTCTCGCTACAAACAGTGACTTGGCAACTGTTCTTACGGCAAAAGGAATATAACAGGTTTTTTTCACAGCTATATTCATGTGATCCAAGATGTCTCTGATAATCCAGAGCAACACAAACATTATCATGAGCTACTGGGACCACGTGGTGTCTCTTATTAGGATCTTCATTACTAAATTAGCTTGCAACAACTTTTTTGGCTCCTATATTACCAAGTAACTTAATTGCACTCAGAATTCACCTCCGTAGAGATTCAAAGTCGTGCAACAATTTACAACAATGTACTATCCATACAAAAGCATTAGCACATTGTTAGAACTATTTCCAGCAGATAGCAGCACGTCCTTGGCGGGAGGCACCGGTGCCTCTTATTAGGAGACTATCTTTTATTTTGATACTTCACCTTACATTTAATTTGTTATGAAAATATGTTGAACCTATTCTAGTTTAAATAATATCGTTAGAGCCTTTTTTGAGAAAATCAACATTTACAAAAAATGTTCAATGTAAAGGGTAGTTTAGGTTGGAGGAATTTTAATTAAAAACTTCGTGTCGCATCCTTAAAAGATGACCAACTTTGGTCTTCAACCCACTTTTTGTTTTTCAGTTGTACTCTCCACAGCCTGACAACTAGGCAAACATACATACACACTCGGAACTTTTTCTAAAAATGCTTTTTTTTTTCTGGATTCAGGGGGCCCCAAAACATGCATTTTCGGTGAAATCTAGACATCGAATTTTTGGTTGAACCACCCTGATTGTCCCCATCGACAGGGGAAAACGAAACACCGAACGTGAGAATGGGTAGTCGACGACGGGAGTCGATCCGGGGCTTGGGGTTGCGTCGCCCCCCTGTTACCGCAGACCTATCTCGCCCTTATAAATGATATTTATTTTATTCGGCGCGTATTTGAATTTGTAGGGATGTTTCTGCCACAGAAGCACATACAACATGAGGAAGCAAACATCTTGAGATGAAAATCTGCGAATTCTCTTTTGAAAATATCGAAGCCCTCTCTCTGTAAGCCTCGCCTCAGGGTCCTGAGTGCGGAAGTTTGCCTTTCATCAGAGTCGATTGTACATCTAATTAGTTCCTGCGGCCACATACAGAGGGCGGGAGAAGGAGGAGGATGTTCGCGCGAAAACAAGTGAAGGCGGACAACCCGACCGAGCGCTTCTTTTCTTCGGAATTGCCTCGAGCTTTTTAGCTTCCATGGAGCGAGCGGTTTCTGACGATTGAACCAGCGTCTTCTTTCGTTTTTTCCTTTCACTGCGTGGACGTTCTCTCTCGCTAACTACACAACTCCCTTCAATAACATCACAGACGTTTTCAACATTTCACTACTGAAGGTATTTCTGGAAAGTAAACACATTTTGTTCACGTCATCGCACTAGCTATATATAAACGAAACGGAATTCTCACCGAAAGGTTCTAAATTTAGAAACCACGCTCCAATCCTTCCGTCATGCGCTCATACAGTGCGTTTACTACAAAACTTGGCCGACACGCGCACGGTCCGTCTCCCGGACACACATGCCTGGACGTCAAATCAAATCTGAAAGCGCATTGATAATTATCAGAATGAAAAAAAAAAGACATCTCTCCTGATATTTAGTTTTAATTTTGCTTTGTGCAAGACGTCTAAGAGATTTTCGAGGTGACCGTTCTCCGATTTCGTGTAATTTATGTCCCGTAAGCACACGCCGTTTTCTTTTTTTCTTTGACGCGCGCAGGAAAATGCACTGAAGGTCACTGTCAGTCAAGTTTTGTAATAAACCTACTGTGTTGGTATTCATATTCTCTGAGATGAATAAAATTAATGCTGTAGGGTTGGTGTGACCAAAAAAAAAAAAAAAAAACCCGCGAAGGAAGAGGAAAATCCAAACCAATAAGAAGGAATTTAATT
Organism: Tenodera sinensis; assembly: GCA_030765045.1. Classification (NCBI taxonomy): domain Eukaryota; kingdom Metazoa; phylum Arthropoda; class Insecta; order Mantodea; family Mantidae; genus Tenodera; species Tenodera sinensis. Next base: position 5,984,371 of record CM060961.1, on the reverse strand, counting down.
TCTCGGAAATACTTAAATAAGAAAAGAGTATTTGAACTTTGGCTAACTTACGATGAGGTATTTCTTACAGTTTACGAGTTATACAAAAGTCGTTCAGAATGAAGAAAACTTCAAAGCATATTCACAGAAATATATGTTGCTTATGATGTCAATTTATCGTCATGTTAGTGCGGTAGTGCTGCCACCTAGTAACGGGAGACTCACCCTCCAGTACTGCACCCCACTCATGACGCCCGCCTTCCCTCCTTCCTCCCTTTATTTCTTTATTTTTTCTTTTTTTCTTTTTCTTTTTCTTTCTTTATTATTGTGAAAAGGTGTATTGCCGTTAAATATCTCTCTGAATGTTTGGACACAAGGCTACTTGTGCACTTAGTGAAGGTAAAAACGCCGTTCATACACACACGCACGCACACACATACACGCACACGCACGCACACACACGCACACACACACGCACACACATACACACATACACGCACACGCACACATACACGCGCACTCGCACACGCACGCACACGCACGCACACACACGCACATACACACACGCACACACACGCCTTCACACATACACACACGCACACACATACACACACACGCGCGCGCACACACACATACACACACGCACACACACGCACACACATACACGCACACACGCACACACACACACGCCTTCACACATACACACACACACGCGCGCGCACACACACATACACACACGCACACACACACACGCACACACATACACACACGCACACATACACGCAGACACATACACACACACGCACACACATACACACACGCACACACATACACACACACGCACACACATACACACACACGCACACACATACACACACGCACACACACACACGCACACACACACACGCACACACATACACACATACACACATACACACACATACACACACGCACACACATACACGCACACGCACACACATACACACGCCCGCGCACACACATACACGCACACGCACACTCGCACACGCACGCACACACACGCACACACATACACACGCACACACACGCACACACATACACACATACACACACATGCACACACACACACGCGCGCACACACGCGCACACACACACATGCACACATACACACATACACACGCGCACACACACGCACACACATACGTATATTGTAAATCTATTGCAGGTTGCAGACGATGATGTTAATGAAGTAAACGCTGACATTTGCTCTAACAGAGAACGTCAACAAAGAAGCAATAACATCATCGATTGATTGTTGCGTGTTGAAATTTATGAAAGCGCTATGGCTATGCATGAAGATGAGCATCGCAGTTCCATAAAAGGGATAAATCAAAAGAGCAGCCTGTCGGCCAACAAGATAACTACAGCTGACAATTATAATTCAGAGCTTTAAGTGTGATTTACACAGAACAGAAGCATTGAAACATTGCTGTGAAATCAGACCATAAATTTTGGCAATGGAAATAGGTTTATGTATGTCGACAAGTGCGACCTAGCAATCTGGATTAAAGGTATCTCCAGCTCGAATTTGTAAAACTTGCATCTGCAATTGTCCAACAATTGTATGCATTTGTCTACGCCAGCGGCCGTTTTGTTCCTGACCTAGATGGCGGTGCATTCACAGCGCCGCGCTTTCATTATCAAAACTGAAGGCTTCTTTACTTTCTATACTATATTAAGCACTTCGGTATCGAGATTTCAGCAAAAATACATGTTTTGGAACCCCCTGGATTTAAAAAAAAAGTAATTATTTTTTTACAAAAACACTCGTATCTGTAAAATACGAAAAGTCGGTTAAATACCAAACTTGGTATCTAAGTTCATCATCCACCACCACAAACGTAAAACAGGACAACTACTGGATTTTCTCCCTCAAAACTTGATCGTATGAAAGATTTGATCGTATGAAACGTTTTATAATGTTTTCCCATTATAAGAGCTAGTAGTGAAGCATTCCAGCACTCGAGGACAGGTCGCAAAGGTTCTCCTGTACGGTATGTTGATCAGCACAGCATCTAGCCGACTAGTACAAGTTTATCTGTGCAGTATAGAGGGCGGTTGGATAGTGATTCGGATTCAGATTTTATTTCAATTTTGTCTAGTGCTGGTACAGCAGGCCCAGCTAACACACTTACATTTACATTTATTTACAATTTTTTTTTTGTTTTTACATTTTATATACAACGGGTTTTCCAGGAAACCCATACAGTGGCCGTCCTTGGGCCACCGAGAACAGTTCCCTGTTGAGAGATAGTGGACCACGTTCCAAATTTCTCTTGTTACTTACGCTGCCCTGGTAAGTTCTGATAGACTGTTGAAATAACCGCCAGTTGGTGTATAGAATCCCTCAGGGACACTTTGGTCAGCTGGTCCTGTGCGTTTGATCTTATAATGCTTGTAAACCACATAAATCTGCCGCCAAATACAAGCATGGAAAAAACTTCAGAAGTCAACAAATGACAGACGAAAAAGCACTTCCCTCTAGGGGATTTATTGGAGAACTTGCTCAACCAGGCTACGTTAAATGCATAAACAGCAGAACACTTAGCGCCTCGTATAAACAATTTATTCCAATCCTCCATGAAATGAAAGGCATGTCCATTTAAAAAGCAAAGGGCGACCGCTTTAATAATGGCATCCAAAATATGTATGTCCTCTTCATAGGGAATTAAAACTTCGCAGATATATTATTTAAGGCATGGTACATTTTTTTTGCTATAAAAATCCAAAGGTCGATTATTTATTAAACACACTAAAATATCAATTGTATGTTCCCTTAAGAAAATAAAGGATGGTTGTAGTTTTAAAAAGTTTATTTACCATCCTTGGGCTAATAAAAAATTCGCAAATGTTTTTAAGGAACATAGAATAACTTTGATTCCTCAAAATAAATACAATATACAAAATTTGTTAATTTTTATAAAAAGGATAAAATTCGAAGTATAAGAAAGCTGGCATTTATTAATTTTGTTGTTTGAACTGTGACAGGGTTCACATTGATAAAACTAAATGCTGCATTTTAGAAAATATTAAATACAAACACTGATAAGTCAGCACATCATGAAGTCCGGAGGTTAAATCATTAAAACAATTAAATGGACCTGTATATTTAATGGTTTGGGGAAAAAATATGTATTTTTAAAAAATACGGGCCATGTAGTAAATTTTCAAATGCCGCCAGTCGATTGTATTAACAGGTTTTGTGTTGTTTTCGAAGGTTGGTAATACAAATATTAAGAATCTTTTATATTTACTGTAAATGTCAACATAACGTAATATGTGCATGTATAATTGTAAGTTAATTTCCACAATGTGTTACTATGTATGGTCGTGATAAGACTGTGTTGTCAAAACGACCTTAAACAAATATTTACAAAAAAAATATATTAAGAAATTAAGCGTTTGTGGCCTCGATAAGTATTATAAACAAGGGCACTGACGATATGATAGAAGCATCAAGGACCATGTCTCTGTAATATTTCAAGAACTTGCAACAAGTACTAACATAAGTGAAGCTTTTAGTCTGTAAATAACTGATTTAAGATTCGCGTTGCTTCAATGTCAAAAGCTTCAGATTTTCATTGAAGATATACAATAATTTATTACATTTACTTGCAATATTAATTCATTTCAGGTGGCAGAATAAATAACTAAAAGAGTCGAGTGTGTACTTGCGTCCAACAGATGGCACTAAGTGTTTAATTCACAGAAATAACAAATAATGATGAAAATATACAAACTTATGCACACAGTCTTTGATGTGATGTTCAATTTCTGTACATTTATATATGTCTGGTTCTTGTTAAGTTGACCAAAGTATCCCTGAGGGATTCTATACACCAACTGGCGGTTATTTCAACAGTCTATCAGAACTTAACAGGGCAGCGTAAGTAATAAGAGAAATTCAGAACGTTTTTCAATATGTAGACTTGGTGCGTTATTTTGCCCCTTCGACGAAGTGCTTTGTTAGTGCGCACGAGAAACAGGCACGTGTAACGGTTTGGCGGGATCATTGTCGAGGATACAACTGCCATAATTTTGTCGGGAAAAGCGTGTTCAAATAAGTGACTGAGTAGAGTGCTTCAGAGGACAAATAAGGAGTAACTGTAAGTAAAGTGCTCCAGATACCCTTTTTAGAGGTGTTGTGACCGTTGTGAGAAGAGGAGTTTGTTGGTGCGCGCGAGAAACGGTCACGTGAAACGGTTTGGCGGGATCATTGTCAACTGCCATAATTTTGGCGGGAAAGACGTATAAATATCAAGTGGCTGTGGCGCTCTCCACACACATTTGATTAGGGATATTGAGTACAGAGTGTAGTTATATAAGCGTTGTTATATAGTGTTTTGTTTAGTGTGTCCGTGTACACCTGGACGTATATTTTGAGTGAAGTGCAATAACTAATATGTGAATGAGTATCAATAGTACTCCGTCCCCTGTGTAAATAATTCTACGTATAATTATAGTGTAAATATAGTGTGTAAGTGACAGTATAAAAAGCGCGCGAAATATAGTGTACCCACGCTAAGTGGAGGCTCCCAGAAGCACTTGCGACTGGGAGCGGGAACAAGAAGGGGATGGAGAATGCCCCTGATCCGCCGGCCGCCGAGAGCGGAGTCAGGGAAGTGATGGCATCCAGCGCAGCAGCCGTGACTGCCACCGCACTCGCCCCGCCCACTACAGCCCCATTGACTACAGCTCCCAACGGCCAACGAACCACGGACCAACCAACCAAGAAGACGCAGATGACAGAGGAAGAGCGTAAGGCAATGGAAATAGAGAAACTTCAGAAAGAAGTAGATGAACTAAAGGGAGAGATCATCTACTACCAGAATGTGCTGGCAAATATGGATGGGGAATCCCAACAATTTTCAAAATTCTCACAGGACCTCGGGTTCTGCTACAAAGAGCATGCCCTCAAGAAGCGGCGATTAGTCATCCTCAGCGAGGGGTGGCAACAAGTGCCTGCAAGAAATAAGAGGAATAGAAGAAGCGGCCGGGAAAGCGATTCAGACAGTGAACGTCCCGACCAGCAGCGCCCCAAGCGCGTCTCAAAACAAAAAACGCCGCCATATCCCCTCACCACGAGAAACACCTACGCGCCGCTGAGGGTACAAATTGATGCAGAATCCGACGACGAGACGTCAGAGGATCCACCACCACAACCCGCAATAGCCTCCACCTCTAGAGACCCCTTCCCCAAGCTACCCCCCACCAAAGCCCCCATTCAAACACAGACACAGAAGAAACACACCACCCAGCCCACCATTCCCACCCCCACTCCCGCCCCAAGCACATCCAACAACGCAGCAAAAGCATCAGACAACCAGAAACCACCAAGAATAATAATCCCTGACGTCCAACACACGGTAAAGGTCCTCCGCATCCTGCGTGGCTCCCTTCCTGCCGGCACATATAAATTGCAGACGACGAGGGACTGCCTTAAGCTCTTCCTCCAACGGAAGCAGGACGCGAACCCGACAATGCAGCTCCTGAAGGACGCCGGAGTAGAAAATTACAGTTTTACTCCACGTGGGGATCAACCTCTTCGCTACGTAATCAAACGTCTTCCAGCTGACTTAGAGGAAGATTACGTGAAAGAGGACCTGGTCCTAAAAGGCTACACCGGCGTCCAAGTACGACAGATGATTTCACGTGGGAGGCCTCTGCCAAATTTTCAGGTTAGTCTTGACAGGACCACCGAAAACCAAAAACTTCTACAGGAACGAGAGGTGTGCCATATGATGGTCACCGTGGAGGTCCTGAAAACAAACCAAAACATAACGCAATGTTACAACTGCCAGCAGTTGGGGCACACTTTTAGGAACTGCAATATGACCTCCCGGTGTGTCCTTTGCGGTGACCTCCACCGCCTGGCTGATTGCCCGAAAAAGGCCAAGCAGGGCGTTGTACCCCACTGTGCTAATTGTGGGGAAACACATCCTGCCAGCTACAGGGGGTGCGAGACGTTTCGCAACGAACGTCACCGCCGTCAACTGGCATCCATAGCCAGGAGCTCTCCCAGTGCTCAGCCAGGGCCAAAACCCATCATACACCCGGCCCTAGTTCAAACAGGTATCTCCTATGCGGGAACTACCGGAGGGCAAAACGCACCAGTGCCACCACAGAATGGTCCCCCTCCACTACCCCAACAGGCGCCCACGGGTGACCTGAGTGGGATAAAAGATATATTAAACATGTTCAGAGACCTAAATTTACCATCACTATTGATGAAGGCGCAGCCTTTCCTGGCCAAATTCAAAAGCTGCAGCAACACTTGGGAGAAAATAGAGACCATCATATGTCTCCTCTCAGCCCTTTTAGAATAAATGGCCCACGTAAGGGGAGGCACAACTTTAACTCGCGCACTACTGTGGAATGCAGATGGCATCCACAGGAAGCAACACGAACTTGAAAACTACCTACGGCGTAACAAAATTGACGTCGCATTCATCTGCGAAACAAAATTAAAGCACGAGCACACTTTTAAGCTCCAGGGGTATCAAATCTTTCGGAACGACAGAATTGGCAGACAAGGGGGAGGGACTGCTATTTTGCTTAGAAATACTATTGCTCATGCTTCTGTTACGTTGCCTGTAATGGCAGCGTTAGAGTGCACAGCACTTAAAACACGTGTAAATAGTAAAACGGTTATGCTGGTAGCACTTTATCGGCCCCCTAACTCCCCAGACTTTACACAAGACCTCGAGCAGATCCTCGCTTTAGAGGAGCACGTTATAATTGCAGGAGATTTCAATGCCCGGCACCCCTGGTGGTTTTCACGCCTGGCAAACGCGGCGGGAAATCTCCTGGTTGAATTTATAACTGATAATGATGACATTGAGGTACATCTTCCCCCAGAACCCACTTTTTGGCATCGATCAGGGCACTTTGACGCTGAGATTTTGGACATCGTACTAACAAAAAATGCGACACTGTTAAATAACTTTACTGTTTATCACAGCCTGGACTCCGACCATCTTCCTGTGCATTTCGACATACAGGGTGGCATTTCAGCCAGTGCCTCTGGCCCTCAAAGTAGAGCTGAGACCGACTGGAATAAGTTCACCACTGAAATGCACGGGATGGCGCAACCCAGACTGTCATACTATAACGAGGCAGACATAGATGTCGCCATTGAAAACTTTACTGCCTCGCTACACACAGCCAAGAGAAATGCCACCACATACACCACAAGACCACCCGGTTTTTGCACGTACCCCGAGGTAGAGCAACTCATTGCGCGGAGACGACGCTTGACAAAACTGTGGCGATACACCCGTCAGCCTGAATATAAAGTGCTAGCAAAATGGCTACGCAACATCATTCGGCAACAAATTAAAATCAATAAAACTGAACAATGGGAAAACAAAATGCTGAGTACCACACATTCGGACTCTTCTTTGTGGAAATTACTCAAGGCTTTCAAAGTTTCCACGAGCGTCAACTCCGCAACTGAGGCGCTGCACACTCAAAGCGGCTTGCACTTCTCCGCAGAGGAGAAAGCCGAGGTCTTCGCTGACTGTCTCCAAGACAGATTCACCGAAAACCCAGTGACCAACTGTGAAATAGAACGGGAGGTCCAGACATGGGTACAAACCTGGGTGGCGCAGAAGCAAGAGCAACAACTACCCACCATAACACCGCAGGAAATTTACAAGCTCATTAGGAAATTGCCTAATGGGAAAGCTGCCGGTCCAGACAAAGTGACTAATGAGGAACTTAAGCATCTCCCGAAAAAAGCTCTGGTGCAACTAACAAAGATATTTAACGCCTGTTTGCAGCAAGGCTATTTCCCCTCTACTTGGAAACGAGCTAAGGTTATCATGCTCCCAAAGCAAGGGAAAAGCACCAGACAACCGCAAAACTACCGTCCCATTAGTCTTTTGTCTACTATTGGTAAACTGCTCGAAAAATGTATCCTTTCTCGGCTTCAAAAACAAGTCTCCGCAACACATGAACTCTCAAATTCACAGTTTGGCTTTAGAAAAGGACATTCCACTGAACTACAGCTCCTCAGACTAACTGATGGCGTAACAGAGCAATTTAACAATGGGGCTTCAACGTTGGCGCTATTTCTGGACGTAGAAGCTGCATTTGACCGATGCTGGCACAATGGCCTTATTTATAAACTGCACCACAATTTCCCGGCTCTTCAAAATTATCTATACTTGCTGCACAATTTTCTAGAAAATCGGCAGTTTTACGTCCAAGTGGGCCGCTCCTCCTCACGGGAGCGAGTGATGCGGGCTGGCGTCCCACAAGGGGCAATAATGTCCCCTTTTCTGTATATATTGTTCACCAATGATTTCCCAGTGGACGCCAGATGCAAGGTCGCCATGTATGCTGACGACACTGCAATATACAACCACCATAGAAATCCACGTTTCGGCCTTGCAGAAATGCAACGTTATGTGAACAACTTCCTCTCATGGCAACATGACTGGAAAATCAAAATTAATCCCGACAAATGCCAGTTGATTCATTTTTCTAAGCGGCGTCACACTTTGGCAACGGACCTAACGGTCGATGGTCAAATATTGCACTGCCGTCAGCAAGTTAAATACTTAGGTGTCACCTTGGACCGAACAATGTGTTGGTCCACCCACATAAAAAATAGCGCCAATAAAGGCAGACAGCGGCTAAAGCTGTGCGCCCCCATCTTCCGTAGTAAACAGTTGCGACTAAAGTCAAAACTTATACTATATAGGTCATTTATTCTCTCGGTGGTCCTGTATGCATGTGTGGCCTGGGCTAATGCCTCCAAAACTGCCCTCAAACAACTCCAAACCCTCCAAAACCTCTCCCTCAGAAAAATCCTCTCTGCTCCACTCCTCACCACCACCCAAACTCTTCACCTCGAAACTCATATCCCGTTCATCCCGGAGGCAATAGACAAAAGAGCAATGGCGGCATGGACGCGCATTAGGAACCACGAAAATGACGTGATCGCTAACATCGGCAAAGGCGAGCCGAAGCACCGCAAGCATACTAGGATAAAAATGTTCTAGAAGCGGCTTGGCTCGCCGACTAATGCGCGTCCACGCAACCTCGTCCCTAAGCCACATACATGTTCCGGCAGAGGCCCTCGCCTCGGAAAATATTCAGGAGCTGCCACCGCGGGACAGTGTACATAGTGTAAATAGTGTAGTGCGCTGGGACGCATATTTCTGGTGTGCCCAGTGAAGATATGTGTGTACGAGTGTGTGTGTGGGTGAATGCGTGCGTGTATGTGTCTGTATATAATTTGTAAATATGTACATATGTATATATAACCCAAAGACGAAACAGAGAAAAGACAAAAGAAAACTATTCTTCGTGACCTACAGATGGTCACCGTATGCGTTTTTGTATATAGCGAAAACTGTAAATATGAACAAAGTCAACTGTAAATCAATGTAAATATAGCCTGTAAGCCGGGCCCAATGTACCGGCACCAGGCCAATACTTTTTAAAATAAATAACTAACTAACTAAAAAAAAAAAAAAAAAAACTCAATATGTACATAGGTATATAGAACACAACCAGAACTTAAAAAAGACAAAAGAAAACTGTGAAGGGTTTTTTGTTAACACCTAAAAAAGTATATATAATAAGAAACAAATGTGCAAGATACAAAATGTGTTGCAAATATGGAAATCTATCACTGGATTAATGTAATGACTTCCCTTCTACCCGGTATTCACTTGATTTTTGCATATTTAATTTGAACTATGCGTACCTCTTAAATATGCAGAAGTACAGTTATGTATCGTAACAACTGAAATAAGGGTTTGGCCTAGGAGAGTTTCGAACCAAGATCTGCAAAATAGAACAGTTTTCTTACGCGACAAAAGTAGCCCAGAGCAAAATCCATTAACTTATTATTACATTACACAGCATGAAAATAGAAGTGAATGTGTTTTCAATGCCGGATATAGAGAAGGCCATTGTGAGTGTCCCGGAAGTTGAGAAATTGCGCAGACACGGTACTCTCAGACAGTGCCACAAAATGTCGTCTTGGGAAAAACCTTCCAAATGTTTAGATGTGTACTGTTTGGGAGCAAATTAAATTAAATTATTTTGTTGTTTAACGACGCTGTCAATTGCCAGGATCACATCAGCATCACCGGTGTGCCGGAATTTCGTCCCGCAGGAGTTCTTTTACATGCCAGTAAATCTACTGACATAGAGCTGTCGTTTTTAAGCACACTTAAAAACCATCGGCCTGGGCCGGGTTTGAACCCGCGACCTTGGGAACAGTAGGCCAGCGTCTAACCAACTGAGCCACCCAGACCGACTTTGGGAGCACCTGTCAGATGCTTAGCGTCTTACGCGGTGTGACCAATGACAGTTACAATACCGGGCAACAGGCGGGGCACTGCCACGTTTTCTTTTGTTTAGATCTATCTCCAGATTCTTAATGTCTTATGGATAAAGTTGCAAATATTGCTTGAAATAAGCAGCATTTATTGAAACGGTTCTGTGGTGTAAGAAAAAAAAAACTTTGATTTTTATCCTTAGAATCACAAAAACACGTAAAGCTTAACAGTAAGCATAATGCAATATTATATTGAAAAATATAAAAACGTTTAATTATTCCACAAATTCTGCCAATATTTGTACTGGAAATAAAATTGTAGCGAAATAGCCTCCAGCCTCGTTAGGTCCCGGGGGTACCAATTAAGGAGCTACTTGATGGGGAAGTAGCGTCCCCAGGTCGAGAAGACTGGCCGGGAGGGTTCGGGGCGCTGACCACGTCCCATTCTCCAGCACTGCATCCCACCAATGACGCCTGTAGTGGGTGGAGGTGGGGGACGCAGCGGCTGGGCGGCAAGCCTTGTCCCTTCATGGGCTGTTGCGCCAGGGGTTTTAGTTTATTTATTTATTTATTCAGTTCCTGATGCAAGGCCGAAACTCGAAATGTTTAAATTTAACATGGTTCATCATGAAGCCATAATTAATTCTAAAAATTGTCGGTGCGGTTCTCCCAATCTGAAACTGTTAACGCTAATTCTAAGAGATAAGCTTTAGGAAAACAAGGATCGAAGTGGTTTACCTAATCTTCTGTTCGCAACACTTGGAATGAGGTCCATAAAATGGCAGAAGATGGCGCCCAAGGTTCCAGTTCGTTTCAGTTGTCTCACGTCCATTTTTACAGCGAGAACGAAATTACAACCATCAGACACACAGCACGGCAATACAGTTATCTTCCTCTAGGGATCCTTTGATCCGTTCTTTCGATTTTCCTCTCCTTGCTCCTCCTTTCTGCAATTCATTAACGCGCGTTTTCTTTTCACGCTATGATACTGATTCAGTGTATGTATGACCTTCTCTCTCGCCACCTCAATTATCGTTGTCTCTTCCTCTGCCACACGTTTACATGCTTTCAAATTACAGGAGGGTACGTGCGAGCAATTTAAATGTGACCAGTGGCAGCTGCGCGTGCGCATGCGTATGCGTGGAGGACAGATAAGCATACACCTACAAGAAGTGTCCTGGACAAGCCGAGCCCAGCAGAGCTTGCGAATTAAAAGTGTTTTCTGGTTTGATGCTTCTGTTTCTCAAGTCTGAATTATGTTGTCCGCAGTTTCCAACACCATGCATTTAAAACAAGAGGAACCGCTGCGTGAAACAGCCGCTGTCTACCTCTTAATTTGACAACTACAGTGTGATCTTTAAGTCCCTCCGCAGTTTGCTCTCATGTTTATCATCAGGGCCTGCATGTTTATGAAACGTCAGTCTTTGTTGGTGCTTTTTTTCCATGGAAAATAGAAGCAAAGCACGGTTTTATCAACTGCATGTGGGATTTGTCGTGGACGAAGCGGCGCTGGGGCGGGTTTCCTCCGTCATGTCATTTCACCGGTGCTTCATCTTCATTCCATGTGTCATCAGAGTCACCGCCTGCGGTGCCGTAGTAGTAAAAGCGGCCGTTAAACACTATAAATAAAAACACAAAATTCTCATGGGTCGTAGGAATTTATATTTGGTCTTTTAGCGGTCGTCCCAAAGACGATTTCTCACTTCTCCTAATTTTTGTCTGCTATATTAGCAAGTCTTTTCCCGTTACAATGCTGCGTACTAATAAAAGATCGTTCTTTTTTGAAAACTTTGCTACTGTAATTCAAAATGTGACATATATTTCATTTTGTGCAGAGCTGAGGGTTAGCAATTAAATAAATTCAAAATGCAACAATATAGTTAATCTTATCCATTGTGTGTGCTAGATTTTTAAAGTAGATTTTCATTATAATCTTACTTTAAACAGCATTAAATATTAGGTAATATTTATCGTCATATTTTCTAATTTATTTCGATCACAAGTGTTTCCATATTTGTCAAATAAATTACACTTTACTTTTGTAATCAATAAATAACCTTTTTTCTGGACTAATACATTAGTTATTAAAAGAAAAATTGTTAAAAAAGACAGTTGTCAATTGAAATGGAGTGTTATTTTAATTGTAACGTGTAATAAATTGCTTTTCAGTGATTTATGCCATAAAGCTGGTAACACTCGCTAAACAAAGGAATGACCAGGTGACAATTAGTACATGATAATTTAACGTCTCTGTGTATGGAATATAACTTCCGCCCACTATTTGCTTTCTTAGCAACATTTCTGCTCATGTCCACAAGTTTTAAGTGTTTTATTCGCTAAATAGTAGGAATTATTTGTTTTCTTTAAGTTTTCAGAGCTTGTTTACGTGGAATATAATGTGTTATGGAATATAACTTCCGCCCCTATTTGCTTTCTTAGCAACATTTCTGCTCATGTCCACAAGTTTTAAGTGTTTTATTCGCTAAATAGTAGGAATTATTTGTTTTCTTTAAGTTTTCAGAGCTTGTTTACGTGTATTATGGAACCTATAATTGCCTTTCCTTCAACACGGAAGTTGCTAGGACAAATATCCAGTGAGAGGGGAATTAACGTAACTAGCACTCTATGTGACGTCATACTGAACAGTTGATCGCCCTGTGTTCACGTTCTGTTCTCTGATATACAGAGTTTACGTGCTGCCACCTAGTGGAACAACTTGGTACAAATAATTTCATACAATGTAGGTTATGTCATTCAGAAATTGTTAAAACAAGAGTGTAATATAAATGGCATAGTCAGTCGGTAGTAGTCAAGTACAAGCCCACCTCTGTGCCATCAGTAGATGGTGCGAGAACTGGCGCATGTCTATCAACCCGGAGAAAAGCTCTGCGATTCTCCTGGCCAACACGCTGGCAAACCGGCTTCCGCAGGACCTCGTGCTTCGGCGCCGTCGGATCCCTTGGGTCACTACGGCGAAGTATCTCGGGGTCACGTTGGACTGGCGGCTAACGTATAGGCATCACGTCAGGGGCAAAGTACTACATGGTCATGCAGCCCTACGGCAGTTGTATCCCATCCTCAGCTCCAAAACCATGCCCATTCGCCTGAAACTCCAACTGTATCGTGCGATCATCCCGCCTCTGGTCCTGTACGGATGCGAGATCTGGGGAGTGGTGGCAAAGTCCACCTTCATCAGACTCCAGACGTTGCAGAACCGGGCATTAAGGATGATCTACGACACTGGTTGGAGATTTCCTGCCTACATCCTTCACGAACATTCCGGTATCCCGTACATTGTCGACGTGATTAAAACCCGCGCTCGAACAATGTACAAAAAACTCCAGAACCACCCTAACCCACTGGTGAATACTCTGGGACAATACGACCAGAGAGAGCCTCGCCGACTACCATCTAAAAAATTGCCGAAGGACATCTTAAGTCCAACGGTCTAATTTTCGCAGATGGGAAAGGCAAAATGAATATCTGTACTTAAAACAGAGTAAATCGCCTAACTCAGATCACCTCTCAGTGTGTGACTGACGGCCAGAACCAGGAGGAGATTAGCGCGTCACCTGATTGACTAACCAGCCAATCAGCATGTACGGGCAGTGCCCGTTCATGGACCTATCCCTACCAACATTCATCTTGTCCCTAAGATACCCCTGATCCCAAACATTCCCAGAGTTTAAATCCCTGTAGACCAAAACACCATACTATCGCGCAGGTAAAGCCGTATAACGGCTAGGTACTGCGGTAAAGACACTTCGGGTGGGGGGAATAAGCTTCCCCACTCGACTCGAACTGCCTCTGGAGCCTCTGGAACAAGAAAGTTGACCACTACAATCGGAGTTGTTTGAACATACGTCATCATGCTGAGACTAAACACTTCATTACCAAATATACTCAACTATTTGACAAACAAACACAGACCAATGAGAACACAACACGTAAATATTTATATTTCTGTAATGTCTGTTTTTTAAATTTTATTTTTGTTACACCCCTGACTGTAATGTTATCTATATCACCCCCTTTCCCCTCTCCACACTCGCACACATTGCAAGCAAAAGGATATTTGTCCTAGCTATACTAATAACCCCTTCAATTGCCTGAGAAACGTTTAACTGTAGCTTTCGTCATTATAGAACGCTTTTGACACATGGAAATTATATATTGCCATTATATACCCATCTTCTGTCACTTTTTTGTAAATTTATGAAACATAGCTATCAGTAATTGCGATATCATCCCCTAAAATACTTGAATAGAAGAGTGACGCTATTCCTGCAGAGCGAGAGGTAGGAAAGCTGAAAGAAACAACATAATACGACAATGTTGGGGCGAATGAGCGCGTTCAGCCATAAATTAATTTCTTTACAGTGTTAATGCAAGAACTGTGGAATGTGTCACGCGCCTTGTCTTGCGGCTATGAGAAATTAACTACAAGCTAACTGGATGTGGAACATGCCTTACTCCCGCCGTCATGCAATTATTAAAATAAATCTCCCTACACCAACACAGATTTGCTTCATGTCACATGACTTTCTCTACTCGTGTACTAACCATTCTTCCTGTATCTTCTTCCTGTTAGTTGAGATAAACATTTGTACAAATTATCTTATTGCTTATTTACTCGTAGGTACAAGGACAATATTAGAATACAGTAGACTTTGAGTGATAGTCAAATCTTTTAAACCTGGTCGATGTGCAAAATTCAAAATATAAGAAAGAATATCTCGGAAGCGGTTCATTAAAAAGAAAAAAAATATATGTGGCATGAATTGTGTTATACCGAAGTGTGTATTTTTCCTGCAGTAATATTTTGTCTACCTGTTGCGGTTTACCGTTTTACAGAAGTCATCCAAAATGAAAAGGACTTATGAGGACATTCCTAGAAAATTCAAGAAATAAGTTTAATTTCTCACAAAAACATATTAAACATTTGCTATTTTAATTAAAATGTGTCATTTTAGAGAAAATCAAAATTTTCGAAAAACGTTTTATGTAAGCGGTAGTCTGGATTTGGAGAATTTTTGGAGGATATCTAAGTCGCAACTTTTGAGGATGCTAAAGCTACATATTAAATTTGGTATTTAAGAGAATTCATGTTTGAGTTATGTGTCCATTCCCGGTGAACTGTCGATATTAAATTTCCCCTACTTACTGGTAATACATGTTTGCATTCCTTTTACAAATCCACAAAAGCACTGCTGCATTTTGATTTTGGTGAATAATACAAAAGGTTCGCATAAGCGTAAGATTATGAACCTGGTGTAAAATGTGAACTTCTAAAAATATTAACATTTAATATTTGAAAGTCGCTATTTTGTATTATTGTTTTACTTATGTCCTTCAATTGCAAAGATCATGTCGGCGATCATTCCTTTGGGACATACTGTCCACACGTCAGTGAATCTGTCAGTGCACTTCAGTCCTTTTCTGTTTTGTTCAGTTGAGTTCAGTTGAGATAAATTCATCTGTTTGGTTCAGTTCAGTCAGTTCAGTTCATTTGAATCACTTGTCAGTTGACCCAGTAATACCAGTTCAGTTGAGTTTAGTCGAGTTCACTTGAACACAGTTCAGCTCAGCTCAGTTTAGCTCAGTTCAATTTAGTTTAGGCCAGTTTAGTTAAGTATAATTCAGTTCAGGCAGTTCAGTTCAGTAGGTAGTTCAGTTTAGTGAGGTAGTTCAGTTTAGTCAGGTAGTTCAGTTTAGTCAGGTAGTTCAGTTTAGTCACGCAGTTCAGTTTAGTCAAGTAGTTCAGTTTAGTCACGCAGTTCAGTTTAGTCACGTAGTTCA
The DNA here is from genome assembly GCA_030765045.1 of Tenodera sinensis. NCBI lineage: Eukaryota > Metazoa > Arthropoda > Insecta > Mantodea > Mantidae > Tenodera > Tenodera sinensis. The sequence goes on along the minus strand of CM060961.1, from coordinate 5,968,257 downwards.
GTTTAGTCAGGTAGTTCAGTTTAGTCAGGTAGTTCAGTTTAGTCACGCAGTTCAGTTTAGTCACGCAGTTCAGTTTATTCAGGTAGTTCAGTTTAGTCAGGTAGTTCAGTTTAGTCAGGTAGTTCAGTTTAGTCAGGTAGTTCAGTTTAGTCAGATAGTTCAGCTTAGTCACGCAGTTCAGTTTAGTCACGTAGTTCAGTTTAGTCACGTAGTTCAGTTTAGTCAGGTAGTTCAGTTTAGTCACGCAGTTCAGTTTAGTCACGCAGTTCAGTTTAGTCACGCAGTTCAGTTTAGTCAGGTAGTTCAGTTTAGTCAGGTAGTTCAGTTTAGTCAGGTAGTTCAGTTTAGTCAGGTAGTTCAGTTTAGTCAGGTAGTTCAGTTTAGTCACGCAGTTCAGTTTAGTCAGGTAGTTCAGTTTAGTCAGGTAGTTCAGTTTAGTCAGGTAGTTCAGTTTAGTCAGGTAGTTCAGTTTAATCAGGTAGCTCAGTTTAGTAACGTAGTCCAGTTTAGTCAGGTAGTTCAGTTTAGTCAGGTAGTTCAGTTTAGTCAGGTAGTTCAGTTTAATTAGGTAGTTCAGTTTAATCAGGTAGTTCAGTTTAGTAACGTAGTTCAGTTCAGTCAGGTAGTTCAGTTCAGTGAGCTAGTTCAGTTCAGTGAGCTAGTTCAGTTCAGTCTGGTAGTTCCGTTTAGCCAGGTAGTTTAGTTAAGTCGGTAGTTCAGTTCAGTCATGTAGTTCAGTCAGGTAGAACAGTTTTGTCAGTTAGTTCAGTTTGGTCAGCTAGTTCAGTTTGGTCAGCTAGTTCAGTTTTGTCAGCTAGTTCAGTTTTGTCAGATGGTTCAGTTTAGTCCGGTAGTTCAGTTAAGTCATTCAGTTCATTTCTATCAGTTCAGTCATACGGTTCAGTTAGTCACTACAGTCATTCAGTTCGTCAGTCAGTTAGTAGGTCAGGAATAGTATGCTTAAATCATGAAAACTGTAATTAGTAAATTGTAGTAGCTACAACAAATACGCAGTAAGATAATTTGTACAAACTTATTTATCTCTATTAACATGAAGTACCGACTCCAGGTGGAGAAGTCCGTATAACTGGCTGGGAGAGCTCGGGGCGCTGACCACGTCCCGCCCTCCAGTACTGCACCCCACCAATGACACCTGTAATGGACAGAGGTGGAGGACGCAGTGACTTGGCGGCAAGCCTTCGCCCTTCATGGGCTTTGTTTAGAACATGAAGCAGATAAAGGAATTACACTTTGTAAGAATAGTTAGTAGAAGAATGAGTAGCAAAAGTCATGAGAGTAAGGTATATTTTAATTCCCCTGTGACGCTACCTGTGTGACCACATACTCAGCACTAGGAGGCGTATAAAAAACTGCACGCGCCACAGTTGAACAAAACAAAACAACAACATATTGTCAGCAGCAATTACGCCTTCATGCGCCGTGAAATAAAGAGAAGGAGAGAGACAGAAGGGGAAAAAAAGAGGGTTTTAAACCCTTGCTCCTTGCGATTAAATATTTATAAGGTCAGAACTTGAAACATCCGGAGCGGAAAGTCTAGGAATGTATTTAAATAATGCACTTGCTGATGCTCGTCTTTTTCTGCATATGCAAAAACTCTCTGGGACTGACTGACTGAGGTGGGGCGCCTCACAAACATATGCTCTTTGTCTTCCTCCTACACAAAATCGGATCTGCAAGAGAAAGTACACGCTGTTTGTAAAACCACTCACTCCCTCATGCACTCAAACATTCCCAGGCCTTGGAAAACACATGAACACGAACATTAACACCATCCCCCCCCCCCCTCATTATTAGTTACTGCTTTCACTACCATTACATATTCTATCAAAGTACAGTAGAGTCCCTCTACTCCGAAAATCCGCCTAATCCCAACACCGCTAAGAAAAAATATGTTCATATTTGAAAACAGAGAAAAATAAAGATTAAGGTTATGTTAGTTCTTCCAAGAAAATACGTAAAATTTAGAAACAAAATAAATGCTACACGAGTAAACAATAAACCTCTCGACTATCTTACACGAAAACTAAATATCTGATGACTTGCACTCACATGACTTTCTCTACTCTTGTACTAACCATTCTTACAAACTCTTATTCCTATATCTTCTTCGTGTTAGTTGAGATAAACATTTGTACAAATTATCTTATTGCTTATCTCCTTGTAGGTACAAGGGGAATATTAGAATACAATAGGCTTTGAGTGATAGTCAAATCTTCTAAAGCTTTGAGATTCCGTTCTCTTTGCACGACGAAACACATAAAAAAGTGATTAACTAGATTCCATTTGACAAAACCTTAAGTATTGCAAAACTCCTACAAATAAATAGGAATATCTCCGAAATGGTTTACTCCACAAAGAATACATTTTTACCTAGCTGGTATATTTTAACGAGATCTACATTTTTGTGCATTAAGATTTGGTCTACCTGTTACCGTTTACCAGTTTTGCAAAACTCATTCACAGTAAACAGAACTACAGGGGCTACAGCCAGAAAATTCAAAATATACATTTCGTTTGTCAAAAAAAATATCTTAAGTACATGGCATTTTAATCAAAATTGTTCACTGTTTTTGGGAAAATCCACATGCAATATGATAATACGTGTGATCTAACTGCTAAATTCTCAAGTAGGGTGAGAGTGAGTCAGACTGTCGAATTATATTTATATGGACTATTTCATATATAGCTGCTTGTCGTGTATAATAGTGACCTAGCCTAGCTCCTTCTATTATCACAAGTAATATGATAATACGTGTGATCTAACTGCTAAATTCTCAAGTAGGGTGAGAGTGAGTCAGACTGTCGAATTATATTTATATGGACTATTTCATATATAGCTGCTTGTCCTGTATAATAGTGACCTAGCCTAGCTCCTTCTATTATCACAAGTAATATGATAGTACGTGTGACCTAACTGATAAATTCTCAAGTAGAGTGAGAGTGAGTCAGACTGTCGAATTATATTTATATGGACTATTTCATATATAGCTGCTTGTCCTGTATAATAGTGACCTAGCCTAGCTCCTCCTATTATCACAAGTAATATGATAATACGTTGGATCTAACTGATAAACTCTCAAGTAGAGTGAGAGTGAGTCAGACTGTCCAATTATATTTATATGGACTATTTCATATATAGCTTGCCTGTCCTGTATAATAGTGACTTAGCCTAGCTCCTTCTATTATCACAAGTAATATGATAATACGTGTGATCTAACTGATAAATTCTCAAGTAGGGTGAGAGTGAGTCAGACTGTCGAATTATATTTATATGGACTATTTCATATATAGCTGCTTGTCCTGTATAATAGTGACCTAGCCTAGCTCCTTCTATTATCACAAGTAATATCATAATACGTGTGATCTAACTGATAAATTCTCAAGTAGAGTGAGAGTGAGTCAGACTGTCGAATTATATTTATATGGACTATTTCATATATAGCTGCTTGTCCTGTATAATAGTGACCTAGTCTAGCTCCTTCTATTACCACAAGTAATATGATAATACGTGTGATCTAACTGATAAATTCTCAAGTAGAGTGAGAGTAAGTCAGACTGTCGAATTATATTTATATGGACTATTTCATATATAGCTGCTTGTCCTGTATAATAGTGGCCTAGTCTAGCTCCTTCTATTATCACAAGTAATATGATAATACGTGTGATCTAACTGATAAATTCTCAAGTAGAGTGACAGTGAGTCAGACTGTCGAATTATATTTATATGGACTATTTCAGAAAAACGCTTTTTAATATCGAATAAACCCCACTTTATTTTTAACATTAACAAATAACTTTTCGTTTAGAAAAAATAGATGAATGATTATTAAAAGAACACTAGTGGAAAACGCAGTTGTCGAATTGCAATGGAATGATAATTTGATTGTAATGGATAGTAAATTGTTTTTAGCAATTTATGAGATACAGTTGGTAAGACGGTGGAAACAAAAGAATAACGAGGTGATAATTCGTGTATGATAAACGCTTTTAAAGAACATTTAGGTGGTTGAACGCTCAGTGTTCAGTACGAGTCTCGTTTGTTTCCAGGCCAGGGCTGTACAGAGTTAGCTATTCCAGTATTAGTTTGATTGTTAGTTCAGCAGAGCGCCGCCAGGGGCCCTGTCAATCTATGTCTTTATACGTTGCCACGTAATTTACACGGAACATTTCGATGTAAATTTGCACAAGTTATCAGTGACGTGTGTTGAACGCATGGGCGGTTCTGAAAGGCCCTGGAGCCATGTACACGGTGGCCTTTGAAGCCCTGTCCTTAGTTCGAGATGTTACTTCGTAACGCCCCCATTTTGTCCACATAACACAAATTCCTAATGTCCATCAATCTGCTGGGAACCTTGTCTCATTGGGTCGGTCGATCCGGCGTTTCCCTCACTCAGGTATTTTTATTTACCTTCTGCAATCGAACACATTTAAATTCCGCTGTAGAGGTCGTAAACTACAGTTGGAAATTTGTTTGAAAGGTATGATCTGGTGCACTAAATTCATTTATTCTTCTGTAACATCGAATTAATCAACGCAAAATTTGCAGAAATGGTCTTATTCGGAATTTTCTTGGTGAATAACCAACCAATTTTAAGAACTCGTCGGTATGTAATTGTTTTGAAATTCCATTCTCGCGGAATATATATATAGAAACGGCTCTAACGATTTCGATCAAATTTTGTATTCAGATAGGGTTTTGCTTTTTAAGTTCATCTATGTAGGTGTAATTTCCGAAAAAACGCACTTCTACAGTGCAATACTTGTATATATATTCCCCGTATTTCAGAAACGGCTCTAAAGATTTGGTTCAAATTTTGTACACATGCATATTATATTCACAGCGTTTTCTGTACTCACTTTTTTATAAGCAATTTTCCATATAAAACGTAATTTTACACAAAATTTTTTATCCACAGTTTTAAAATGTCATACCATTTTCTGTATGTTTGAAATAGAAGTACTATTACATTCACACTGTTTTCTCCTCGCACTTTTAGGTAACACATTCACATGTCTTTCTCTACTCACTCTTCTACAAATAAGTCTTACAATTTTCTGTATGTTTGAAATAGAAATGCTGCATATTACATTCAGTGTTTTCTCTACTTAAGTACTGTTTTACTCTTAACAATTACGACAAAAATGATTATTTAGTTAACGTTTTTCCTTTCAGGTTTATCTATCTTCTCCCACAAAAAGGATTAAAAGATTTCTCAAAAACAGAGGCGTAAAACGCCGAGCGTAGCTCGGTCACCCAAGTACTATTTTATATAAATCGTGAGCTGAAACGACATCATATTTTTGTATATAGTAAGATATTGTGTATAAGTTACGGTTTACACGCTATACAAAAGTCAGAATGACTGAAGGCTTCGACTTTCTTACGCGCATTAGACACTAAAGAGCTAGGACAAATATCCACTGAGCGGGTAGTCAATGTCACGTGACGTCATACTGAACACAGGGATCAGAACTGTACAGTTAGTCGCCCTGTGTTCACGTTCTGTTCTGTGATATACAAGGTTCACGTGCTGCCACCTAGTGGAAGAATTTGGTACAAATGACTTCATACAATGTAGGTTATGTTATTCACAAATAGCAAGTTGTAAAGAACATTGTTAAAACAAGAGTGTAATATAAATGACATGGTGAGTCAGTCAGTGAGTCAGGTAGTAAGAAGAAGAAGAAAGTTGAACACTACAATCGGAGTTGTTTGAACATACGTCATCATGCTGAGTTTAAACACTTCCATATACGTAACTATTTGAAAAACAAACAAACAGACCAATGAGAATACAACGCATAAATGTTTATATTTTTTAAATTATATTTGTTGTTAGACCCCTGACTGTGATATTACCTGTGTCAGCCCCTTCTCCTCTCCACACTGCCAATAGATACCCGCAGCGCACACAATGCAAGCAAAAGGGTATTTGTCCTAGCTATATACGTCACTATTTGCTACCTCTGTAAACACAAGATCGCTCGATAGTCCACTAACACAGGATATCCTTCACAAAAGTACAAATGCCACATATTGGCAATGTGTTTTTAATGAGCTGCACTGAGTATCATAAACAAAGGTGGGCAGGCTGTCGGACTCGTGTTTAATCGACAATTTCTCCCCGGCGGCTCATTCACCGTGACTTTCTTTGTTATGGAAGGACAACATTATACATTTTATTTCTCATGAAAACATCTTAAATGTATAGGTACTAATTTAATAAAATCACTTCCAAAAATATTGTATGTAATGGGATGATTTTATTTAAAGTCTTCAGTCGGAGGTTTTGAAAATGCTGAGGAGAAACAAAAGAACTGTAACAATATATTTAATTGCAGTTGACCGAGCGAGGCGGTATGTCAAAGTCTACTCCGGGAGGTTTCAATTTTGATCCCCGGCCTTCAGCACCTTGGGATTTTCCGTGGTTTTCTTTATCACTTTAGGCGAATTAATTTCATACCTCGATTTCCCTTCAAATTTAGATCATCATTGTTGCCATGAAATTGTTACGAGAAAATAAAAACAGTGACAGAAAACTATTGAAAAACTCAGTGTCGCCTCCTTGGAATGCGCTGAATTTAGAAAACTAGTTTAGGTATTTATCGATGCCGTTGTTGAGTTGAGTGAATTGTTGCTGTAAGAGCCGATAACAAAGCCAGTGAAGATCCTTTATAAGGAAGCTGGGAATGGGATGTTTTTCCTCGTGTAGACGATACAAAAGACGACTTTATTGAATAAAGGACAAACGAATGCGCAGCTCGAAGTTAGGAATATTTCCTGACTCTTTTCTTTGAGGTGAACGTTCCTTCTTTGTGTTAAAAGAGCATTAGAATACGGAAAGCGATTCTAAAGAATTTCTGCTAATTACACCTTTCAAAGGTATCTCTTATTAGAGCGAGGAGCTTGCGATTCCCTCCAATACAAAGACATTGTGTAAATGAAAGGAACGTTCCATTAATTTGCTCATCAATTCTCTGACAGTGTTCCTGAATCCGCAAACATTCCTGTTCAGAAATCACCTGATCAGCGGCGTACCCTGCTGCTAATGTTGTAAAGGCACAGAATTACCTATATACTGTAAGAAAATAAAATTTGACAAATCCCACCTCTGACACCAGAGTAGCAAAACGACAAAAAGTCTAGTCCATTTATATTTTTGTCACCTTATTTTCTTCCAAAATGTTTGCACAAATCAGGATTTTTACCTCAGAATTTGAAACCGTTGAATACTACCATGGAACCTTCCGGATCGGGTCAGGACATGCACTCTGAATAACCTTTTCCCTATTTAACTAATCACCGTGGACAGTTTAATGCAGTCGTTTATTTAACATAATTATCATAAAACGTAAATACATTATTGGATTTAATTTCCTGTGACATTAACGGTCTGTGACTTTCACAATTAAATGTTCAACATATTTACAGACAGTAATAATGTCACTTGTGACAATTTATACTCCACGTAAATGTAAAAATAACAGATTTGTCAAGTGGCTCTACAATTCTTAACACTCTTTCATAATTGCCCATCGAAGAGCACGATTGTAAAAGGCATCAGGAAGAGGAAACAAAAAATCTTCATTACATTAAATGGATTAACGGCGTGAAGCGCCCGAGAGAATCTTACTCATACAACACTGCACACGAGACATCTCACCCCGTTCTGTCCAACTCCCCAGAGCAACTGGAGGTTGCCAAGGAGGTGCGGATCGCTATACTATACCATACCAACTGCACACAGCCACTCTGACAATTCCCTTAACACATCAAAAACTTCCTTTCACAATAAACGCACTAAACATTGTCTTCCCTATCCGCGCGAATCGCTTATATAGCCGACAATTAGGTGCCGACGATTTGTTCTTATACAAGCCCGGCATTAGAAGCTTGTGGGACTGTATGCGAACGGCTTTTGTTCTTAGCAGACATTATCGCGCGTTACCTACCAACGTAGTGGTGTAAGCTGGCTGACTTTGAACCTCCTTCGATATATCGCCGACTTCACAATACACTTGTATAATGATCGATACCTTCGGAATCAGTCACACTTTCAATATTTGGCGGCAAAATTCTCTGAAGTAACAAGTTTGCAACTTGTAAGCATTGACACGCGGTGCATGCAATTCTCCGATCTCACAGGCTGCTGGTGTCACGTGATCAGAACACCTCAGCGCCTCACCTAGGCTCCTAGAAGAACCAAACACACACACAGCCGTTACACAAACGTCATTCGGAATCAACACATGAACATACATTTTTCTTGTCATGAACCTATATTAAATAATTATAATTTCAAACAAAATCGTTGTAATCATTTTTCAAAAAGATCAAAACTTCGAAAAATGTTCAATTTATATCATTCTCTGAAGTAGTGCGAGGACTTTCTTGAAAACCTTCGTATAGAATCCTTGGAAAATTTAGCATTTAACCTACATGTTGTTTTTCAGTTATGTTTACACACACACACACACACACACACACACACACACACACACACACACACACACACACACACACACACACACAGGTCCTTTTCTAAAAAATTGTTTTTACTTTGTCTACTGGTAAATAGAGGAAGTATTGTATTCCACCCAAAAATTTGGTGTCGAGATTTCACCGGAAATATATGTTTTGAAACCCCTGCATCCAAAACAAAGCATTTTTAGAGAAAGATCCGTGAGTCTGTATGTGGACAGCATAACTCAAAAACGAAAAGTCGGTTAGAAACCAAAGTTGGTATTTAAGTTTAACGTCTCTCAAGGATGCAACACGAAGATTTTGAATGAAATTGCCCCACCCTAAACTACTCTTTACACGGAAAATTTTTCGAAAATTTTGATTTTCTTGAAAATGGTTCTGTTGATTTTGATTAAAATGTCATATATTTGAGATATTTTTATGACAAATGAAATGTATATCTTGAATCTTCTAGCTATAGCCTATGTAGTCGTATTTACTCTGGACGACTTTTGCATAACTGGTAAACCATTAGAGATAGACCAAATCATACTATACACAAAATGTAGATCTTGGTAAAATACACAATTTATGTCCCAATAAATTTTCCTATAGAGTGAACCATTTCGGAGATATTCCTTGTTATGTGTGTGAGTTTCCAAAAAGAAAAAAGAAAAAAACTTCCGTGAAATGGAACATCGTTGTTCATTGTTTATATGTTAAGTATGCAAGGAGAACGGTGTCTCAAAGCGTTAAAACATTTGACTATCGCACAAAGCCTACCGTATTCTAATATTCCCCTTGTAGCTACAAGGTGTAAGTCTGATAATGGGGTTTGGTTTCCAGTTACACTCGCATGCATTTTGAAAGGGTCGATGTGGGCCGCGGGGTGCAGTGCGCCTCTATCGCCCTTTGTAAATGAATGTTATTGTGAATCTGTGCACTTGCGCCCTAATGGCGTTTTGTTAAGGAGGTGCGCTGCGCGCGCGCTCTGTGTCTTGTCTGTCTGAAAGCTCTATGATTTATGATGTAGGCCAGTGTGGTTTCAGGAGGCATCCATCGCCTGCAATATAAACTTTACGTACGTACCTCCTTGGGCCCGGGAATACTCGGCAAGATTAGTTTTCAAACTTCGCTTTAACTTCCGTATCTATATACATATTACATACACACGATAAAGGACTCTTTGCCGGACGGTATAGGCTATAAGCAGAGCTAGGACAAATATCCTTTTGCTTTCAATGTGTGAGTTGTGAGTGTGTATTGATACTGTGAACAACAAATAGGTATAATTTAAACAATATGTATTGCACTCACATGACTTTCTCTACTCTTGTACTAACCATTCTTACAAACTCTTATTCCTATATCTTCTTCGTGTTAGCTGAGATAAGCATTTGAACAAATTATCTTATTGCTTATTTCCTTGTAGGTACAAGGGGAATATAGGAATACAGTAGACTTTGTGCGACAGTCAAATCTTTTAGAGCTTTGAGATCCCGTGCTCTCTGCGCGCTTAACATATAGAAAAATTAACAACGATGTTCCATTTCACGAAAGTTTTAAGTTTTCCGAAACTGACACAAATAACAAAAACATTTATTTGTACATAAATTGTGTATTGCAGTAGGATTTGGTCTATCTCTTACGGTTTACGTGTTATTCAAAAGTCCTCCAGAGTAAATACGACTACAGGGGCTATAGCCAGAAAATTCAAGATATACATTTCATTTGTCATAAAAATATCTCAAATATATGGCATTTTAATCAAAATCGTTAGAGCCATTTTCAAGAAGTCAAAATTTTCGAAAAAATTTCCATGTTAAATATAGTTTAGGGTGAGGCTATTTTCTTCAAAATCTTCGTGTTGCTTCCTTGAAAGACATTAAGCTTAAATAAGCTTAAACAATTTTCTTTTCAATTTGCTATTTCTGAACGACATAACCTAAATTTTATGAAATTATTTGTACCAAATTGTTCCACTAGGTGGCAGCACGTGAACTTTGTATATCAGAGAACAGAACGTGAACACAGAGCGACCAACTGTACAGTCCTGATCCCTGTGTTCAGTATGGCGTCACGTGGAGTGCTAGTTACGTTCATTCCCCTCTTACTGCATATTTGTCCTACCTTATAAAACGTGTTTTTTAGTACTACTTTTTTACTATTCCCTTGCGCTTTCGCTTTTATTGTTTTCTTTCTTGTGTTTGCTTTATCATATACACACCATACACGGGAAGACCCATGATCAAGGTGGGACTCGAACCGTGACCCTCTGCGCGGCGAAGCGCCTATGTAGGTGGGGGCGAAACCCTAAGGCAATTCATAAAGCACGGTCCGAATCATCGAATTTCGCGCCGACTCCCGGCATCCCTTGCACGTAAAACGACGTCATTTCATTAGCTAGTATTGCAGTGTGCTGTTATCAGTGTCGGTTTAAAATGTTTAAAACTGTGTTAGAGTCGCCAAATGTAAAAAAAGATGTGTGTGATTCGATTTTTTTACGGGAGAAACGTTGACAGATCAGTGAAGTGTACGGCGACTAGTGACACCAGAGTGTATAATACGGTGAGAGAATTCATGGACAAAGTTATAATAAACTGCTATCGTCAATAATCACTGGTTTTGTCAATATCGCGGATAAAAAGTTCTGTATATCTTGGTGATTGACAATTTCTACCAGTTATCCAACGAGGTTATCCTCACAGGTACTAGACTTCTATGACGTCAGCATATAAAAGCTCATAGAAACTTATGACAAATGTTTAAATGTAGCAACTATATAGAAAAATACGCAAGGAATAACATACAACAGCAGTTGTTGCAAATGTCGATGATGGTTTGATGAGTAAGACACATGGTACCTTACTTTTGGAGTTACCCAAGTACCTGGCGATACTTGTTGCACGTAGGTAGCTGTATTACTTGACACCCTGTAGCTATACAGTGAAATATTAAACACGCTGAGCTATTAAAACCATGGGAACACTCCGTCTCGATATTTCGTGTGTAAGTACCTGGGCGCCTGGCTAGGTGAGATGTTTCACTTTCCATTCTTAAAGCTGTGTGCGTGGAGCGCGGGGGGGGGGGCACAAGTGGAAGCGGGAAGGGAACCATCATTAGGGCTGAGCACAACTACTAATTGGAAGGCTGCTAATGATACCCGAAAAAAAAGTACTGCAGCCTCCATGTCTCGCTCTAGCAAGAAAACAAAATTGGAGGAACGCGTTTGGTCTTTGTTTCATGTTTTCCTCGCTTTCTGCAGCACATGCAAATCTTTCAACACACGTCTTTGTGCCCCAAATCGTTATCTGCTGGCTCGCATTTGAAACTGCGCTCAAGAGATCGTTTAACTTCAACATATACACAAATACTAACTGGAATATTCAGCGTTGTCCGTGGTTTGATGATTTATCACTACAACATTTAGACTTAGGTTGTACTTGTCCAATAGTCTTGTGTTTCTTTGTTACTAGGTGAAATACCCGACGTTGTCCGTGGTTTGATGATTTATCACTACAACATTTAGACTTAGGTTGTACTTGTCTAATAGTCTTGTGTTTCTTTGTTACTAGGTGAAATACCCGACGTTGTCCGTGGTTTGATGATTTATCACTACAACATTTAGACTTAGGTTGTACTTGTCCAATAGTCTTGTGTTTCTTTGTTACTAGGTGAAATACCAGACGTTGCCCGTGGTTTGATGATTTATCACTACAACATTTAGACTTAGGTTGTACTTGTCCAATACCTTGTGTTTCTTTGTTACTAGGTGAAATACCCGACGTTGTCCGTGGTTTGATGATTTATCACTACAATATTTAGACTTAGGTTGTACTTGTCTAATAGTCTTGTGTTTCTTTGTTACTAGGTGAAATACCCGACGTTGTCCGTGGTTTGATGATTTATCACTACAACATTTAGACTTAGGTTGTACTTGTCCAATACCTTGTGTTTCTTTGTTACTAGGTGAAATACCCGACGTTGTCCGTGGTTTGATGATTTATCACAACAACATTTAGACTTAGGTTGTACTTGTCCAATACCTTGTGTTTCTTTGTTACTAGGTGAAATACCCGACGTTGTCCGTGGTTTGATGATTTATCACTACAACATTTAGACTTAGGTTGTACTTGTCCAATACCTTGTGTTTCTTTGTTACTAGGTGAAATACCCGACGTTGTCCGTGGTTTGATGATTTATCACTACAACATTTAGACTTAGGTTGTACTTGTCTAATAGTCTTGTGTTTCTTTGTTACTAGGTGAAATACCCGACGTTGTCCGTGGTTTGATGATTTATCACTACAACATTTAGACTTAGGTTGTACTTGTCCATTATCCTTGTGTTTCTTTGTTACTAGGTGAAATACCCGACGTTGTCCGTGGTTTGATGATTTATCCCTACAACATTTAGACTTAGGTTGTACGTGTCCAATAGTCTTGTGTTTCTTTGTTACTAGGTGAAATGCTCGACGTTTTGAAGCTCCACGTTCTTGAACCTGGGCTACTGACCTAGGACTGGAAGAGCTAAGTCGTGTTCTGTGGGACAAACGCCTTTGTGTGCTCTGGCAGGAAACACTGGCTATGGGCAAATCATGTCGAAATGATCGCGTCAGTGCCACAATTAGATCAACATGAAACATTCAGTTTCCCGCGCTGCCAATAATGTTTGTAGTAATTGGTCCAAGTGGGTATTGATAATCGAATTTCCAAATCATGATCCAGCATTAGCAATCCATTGCACCAGGGATAGGCTGTTCTGTATTATATGAGGTCATTTCCGCCCCGCCATTAACAAATCAGATATGGAACTTTCAGTTCGCCCCGGCACGGACTATAGTGATTATATTATGTATATCTCTCATAGTTCTCTAGTTATACAAGTCAGTCAGAATTAAGAAAACTTCAGAGAATATTCACAAAAAATTCAACATACACATTTCATTTGTGATGAAGATATCTTAAACATGCGAAACTATATACAAAATCGTTATAGGTTTTTTTTTTTAAAAAATCTGTGTTGCAGTCACATGACTTTCTCTACTCTTGTACTACTTGTGTGCTAAGCATGACTCAAAAGGAATATTCACCGTAGGAAATAGACAAAAAATGTGGATCTCATAAAAGCTCAGCGTTTATGTCAGTTAAACTTTTCCGAGATATTCTTTATTATTGCTTTTGGTTTTTTAATACCTACTTATACTTTTTCAATTTTTGCCGCTCAGCAAGCAAAAAGAATGGGGTATCAAAATAATCACAAGGTGATCAGCTGTTAAGGTATTTAACTTTCAGAAGTAATATATCGCATTAGTTATACAACAATACACGGACGAGAGGGGTACAGTGTGACCTTGGATACGGGGAGCAGCTGCTTGTCAACGTGACCACAATAATGGTGGTAGAAGATACAAGAAAGGGCCCACAAGCTTCTTGCTAATTCCTAAGTGTTTTCGAAGGTTAGGTGACGCCAGTTCCAGTGTAAATTAGTTAAGAATTGAGTTATTTAGGTTGCAACTCGTCGTGTACAGTTATTTTTAGTTACGAGAGTGAGTCGGCCAGTCTGTGACGAGCATGTGTGTCGCCGAGTGATTGTATCGTAATGGTCAAGAAATATAAAATAGTGGAGAGAGTGATTGAGCAAAACATGTTAGGTTATGTAAACAATATCCTAAAATATAGAGATTATTTCGATCATTCTGGTTGTCATAAAAAGTAGTTAACCTGTTACATAAGTCTTACTTTGTTTTTAAATTTGGCAAATAATCTTTCTTCTGGAAGAGTACGAGGTGCGTTCAAGTTATAAAACCTGATATATTTTTTTTTTCTCACAAAGTAATCAGCAGAAAACTATGAAACTAGTGTTACTTCTCAACCTAACCTCACTTTTGATTCCATGACCGCTACGAACGCTTCTTTAGGAGTGTGTTTTGACAACTGGAAAATCGCTGAGGCAATAGCGGCACGAGTAGAGAATCTGCGACTACCAAGAGTGTCTTTCATCGTGGGAAACAGCCAAAAGTGGCTAGGAGCCTGGTCAGGTGACCAGGGAGCATTAGCAATTACTTCAAATTTGGCCACCATCATTTTGTCAGCACCCGAAGTTATTTTGGCGGTGGTTGGCCACACTGACTATAGAAAAGAATGAGCTTAATAGCCTGAAAACTTTTTACATGGAAATGCCCGCTTTTAGTGTCGTCAATTGTTGAAACCTTTCCTTTAGCGCATTTGTGTCTGTTAAGTTTGCATGAGTGTATAAACAGGATTGTTATAATAAATCCGTTCATAACAATCTCTCTCACAGAAACTATCCACGTCTGATAACATTATCCGAAGCGGTCCGTTGTTTTAAGCACACCTGCGCGTTCATTGTTGGCCACCATTCATCCCCACCCCAATAATTTCGATTGTTGTAGCTGGAGATCCTGTTTGGGTTAGGCGGGAAATAGAAGGTTTGTAAACATGCTGTGAAAACGTGCAAAAGAGCGGATGGGGGGGGGGGGGGGGCGGGGTGGCGGGGGGGGGGGCGGGGCTCATTACAAACCTATCTGAAATGTCACAGCGACTGACTCACTCACTCACTGGCTCATGTTCCTGTCTCTCAATTTTATTCCAATGAGAGCGTCCAACCATTGCATAGGAATTACAACTGTACAACTTTGGTGTGTATTGTTATGCGATTGTGCAGTTGGAATTTATCGTACGATAACTCTCTGTGTACTTATCCTTCCATTGGGGCACAATGTGTTACATTCACATGAATTTCTCTACTCACTAACTCAAAAACCAAATTTGATACTCTCAGAAATGGCTCTAAAGACCTAGATTAAAATGGCATACAGGTTTCACACTTTTTTATGGCAAATTAAATGTATATTTTGAATTTTCCAGCTATAGTCCTGTTTAATCTTGATGACTTTTGCACTTATACAAAAATATACACTTCTTTAAAAACACACAATTTAAATATAAATAACTTTTTTTTCTATATTAAACCATTTCGGAGATATTCCTTGTTATCTGTATGAGTTTAGAATAAGTTTTCGTCAAATGGAAGCTCGTTATTAATTTTTTATACCTTAGTCGTGCAAAGAGAACGGGATCTCAAAGCTTTAAAAGATTTGACTATCGCTCAAAGCCTACTGAATTCTAATATTCCCCTTGTACCTACAAGGAAATAAGCTATTAGATAATTTGTACAAATGTTTATCTTAACTAACACGAAGAAGATATAGGAGTAAGAGTTTGTTAGAATGGTTAGTACAAGAGTAGAGAAAGTCATGTGAGTGCAGCACATCAGATTTTTACTCCATTCTTTGTATACCTTTAAGGAAATGTGTGGTAGGACAGTGAGTGTAGAAAGCCATATGAATGCAACCAACTAGGTTTTCAAATACAGTTTCTCCATTCTCGTATAGGTATAGTTAATTTGAGGCACACTGTAGAAACGTTACAAACAGTGTATTTTCTGATAGACTGGGGGAAAATCCTTTCAACAGAACTCCGAAGGACAATAAGGCGTTTGCAAATATAAGCAGGATTTTATTTGGTCGAGCTGATAATTGGAAGGAAATAACGTGTCGCTAGAGTTAAATTAAAATTGAAGTCGTCTGAAACAAGGAATGGAGACAACACCATAAAGGACACCCTTGCAACGGCTTTCCTTCTTGATTAGATTGAAAATGTTTGTACGAGGAGAAGGCCAAAAACTTTCTTCTAGGTCCGATTGCACACAACGGAAAATCAAACTTTTGCAATGTACTGAAAACGAATACAAGAAATTTCATCAGCGTAGGAAGCACAATGGAACTTGGTTCCTCGAACTTAATTCTACAACGTTGATTACTTGTTCATGTTAAAGGAAAATAACTAAATGTAACTTAACAGTGACTGACTTCAACTAAACCAGAGTTGTGCAATACCCGTCAGGAACATAGACACAAAAGATCATCTTTCAGTCGAGGTACTAAGTCTCTCTTCGTAAGTTGTCATTGAGTCATATATACTTATGATACATTTACCAGATCCATCCTCCTGTCAGGAACATAGACACAAAAGATCACCTTTCAGTCGAGGTACTAAGTCCCTCTCCGTAAGTTGTCATTGAGTCATATATACTTATGATTCATTCACCTCATCCATCCTCCTGTCAGGAACATAGACACAAAAGATCACCTTTCAGTCGAGGTACTAAGTCCCTCTCCGTAAGTTGTCATTGAGTCATATATACTTATGATACATTCACCTCATCCATCCTCCTGTCAGGAACATAGACACAAAAGATCACCTTTCAGTCGAGGTACTAAGTCCCTCTCCGTAAGTTGTCATTGAGTCATATATACTTATGATACATTCACCTCATCCATCCTCCTGTCAGGAACATAGACACAAAAGATCACCTTTCAGTCGAGGTACTAAGTCCCTCTCCGTAAGTTGTCATTGAGTCATATATACTTATGATACATTCACCTCATCCATCCTCCTGTCAGGAACATAGACACAAAAGATCACCTTTCAGTCGAGGTACTAAGTCCCTCTCTGTAAGTTGTCATTGAGTCATATATACTTATGATACATTCACCTCATCCATCCTCCTGTCAGGAACATAGACACAAAAGATCACCTTTCAGTCGAGGTACTAAGTCCCTCTCCGTAAGTTGTCATTGAGTCATATATACTTATGATACATTCACCTCATCCATCCTCCTGTCAGGAACATAGACACAAAAGATCACTTTTCAGTCGAGGTACTAAGTCCCTCTCCGTAAGTTGTCATTGAGTCATATATACTTATGATACATTCACCTCATCCATCCTCCCGTCAGGAACATAGACACAAAAGATCACCTTTCAGTCGAGGTACTAAGTCCCTCTCCGTAAGTTGTCATTGAGTCATATATACTTATGATACATTCACCTCATCCATCCTCCCGTCAGGAACATAGACACAAAAGATCACCTTTCAGTCGAGGTACTAAGTCTCTCTCCGTAAGTTGTCATTGAGTCATATATACTTATGATACATTCACCTCATCCATCCTCCTGTCAGGAACATAGACACAAAAGATCACCTTTCAGTCGAGGTACTAAGTCCCTCTCCGTAAGTTTTCATTGAGTCATATATACTTATGATACATTCACCTCATCCATCCTCCTGTCAGGAACATAGACACAAAAGATCACCTTTCAGTCGAGGTACTAAGTCCCTCTCCGTAAGTTGTCATTGAGTCATATATACTTATGATACATTCACCTCATCCATCCTCCTGTCAGGAACATAGACACAAAAGATCACCTTTCAGTCGAGGTACTAAGTCCCTCTCCGTAAGTTGTCATTGAGTCATATATACTTATGATACATTCACCTCATCCATCCTCCTGTCAGGAACATAGACACAAAAGATCACCTTTCAGTCGAGGTACTAAGTCCCTCTCCGTAAGTTGTCATTGAGTCATATATACTTATGATACATTCATCTCATCCATCCTCCCGTCAGGAACATAGACACAAAAGATCACCTTTCAGTCGAGGTACTAAGTCTCTCTCCGTAAGTTGTCATTGAGTCATATATACTTATGATACATTCACCTCATCCATCCTCCTGTCAGGAACATAGACACAAAAGATCACCTTTCAGTCGAGGTACTAAGTCCCTCTCCGTAAGTTGTCATTGAGTCATATATACTTATGATACATTCACCTCATCCATCCTCCTGTCAGGAACATAGACACAAAAGATCACCTTTCAGTCGAGGTACTAAGTCCCTCTCCGTAAGTTGTCATTGAGTCATATATACTTATGATACATTCACCTCATCCATCCTCCTGTCAGGAACATAGACACAAAAGATCACCTTTCAGTCGAGGTACTAAGTCCCTCTCCGTAAGTTGTCATTGAGTCATATATACTTATGATACATTCACCTCATCCATCCTCCTGTCAGGAACATAGACACAAAAGATCACCTTTCAGTCGAGGTACTAAGTCCCTCTCCGTAAGTTGTCATTGAGTCATATATACTTATGATACATTCACCTCATCCATCCTCCTGTCAGGAACATAGACACAAACGATCACCTTTCAGTCGAGGTACTAAGTCCCTCTCTGTAAGTTGTCATTGAGTCATATATACTTATGATACATTCACCTCATCCATCCTCCTGTCAGGAACATAGACACAAAAGATCACCTTTCAGTCGAGGTACTAAGTCCCTCTCCGTAAGTTGTCATTGAGTCATATATACTTATGATACATTCACCTCATCCATCCTCCTGTCAGGAACATAGACACAAAAGATCACCTTTCAGTCGAGGTACTAAGTCCCTCTCCGTAAGTTGTCATTGAGTCATATATACTTATGATACATTCACCTCATCCATCCTCCCGTCAGGAACATAGACACAAAAGATCACCTTTCAGTCGAGGTACTAAGTCCCTCTCCGTAAGTTGTCATTGAGTCATATATACTTATGATACATTCACCTCATCCATCCTCCCGTCAGGAACATAGACACAAAAGATCACCTTTCAGTCGAGGTACTAAGTCTCTCTCCGTAAGTTGTCATTGAGTCATATATACTTATGATACATTCACCTCATCCATCCTCCTGTCAGGAACATAGACACAAAAGATCACCTTTCAGTCGAGGTACTAAGTCCCTCTCCGTAAGTTTTCATTGAGTCATATATACTTATGATACATTCACCTCATCCATCCTCCTGTCAGGAACATAGACACAAAAGATCACCTTTCAGTCGAGGTACTAAGTCCCTTTCTGTAAGTTGTCATTGAGTCATATATACTTATGATACATTCACCTCATCCATCCTCCTGTCAGGAACATAGACACAAAAGATCACCTTTCAGTCGAGGTACTAAGTCCCTCTCCGTAAGTTGTCATTGAGTCATATATACTTATGATACATTCACCTCATCCATCCTCCTGTCAGGAACATAGACACAAAAGATCACCTTTCAGTCGAGGTACTAAGTCCCTCTCCGTAAGTTGTCATTGAGTCATATATACTTATGATACATTCACCTCATCCATCCTCCTGTCAGGAACATAGACACAAAAGATCACCTTTCAGTCGAGGTACTAAGTCCCTCTCTGTAAGTTGTCATTGAGTCATATATACTTATGATACATTCACCTCATCCATCCTCCTGTCAGGAACATAGACACAAAAGATCACCTTTCAGTCGAGGTACTAAGTCCCTCTCCGTAAGTTGTCATTGAGTCATATATACTTATGATACATTCACCTCATCCATCCTCCTGTCAGGAACATAGACACAAAAGATCACTTTTCAGTCGAGGTACTAAGTCCCTCTCCGTAAGTTGTCATTGAGTCATATATACTTATGATACATTCACCTCATCCATCCTCCCGTCAGGAACATAGACACAAAAGATCACCTTTCAGTCGAGGTACTAAGTCCCTCTCCGTAAGTTGTCATTGAGTCATATATACTTATGATACATTCACCTCATCCATCCTCCCGTCAGGAACATAGACACAAAAGATCACCTTTCAGTCGAGGTACTAAGTCTCTCTCCGTAAGTTGTCATTGAGTCATATATACTTATGATACATTCACCTCATCCATCCTCCTGTCAGGAACATAGACACAAAAGATCACCTTTCAGTCGAGGTACTAAGTCCCTCTCCGTAAGTTTTCATTGAGTCATATATACTTATGATACATTCACCTCATCCATCCTCCTGTCAGGAACATAGACACAAAAGATCACCTTTCAGTCGAGGTACTAAGTCCCTCTCCGTAAGTTGTCATTGAGTCATATATACTTATGATACATTCACCTCATCCATCCTCCTGTCAGGAACATAGACACAAAAGATCACCTTTCAG
Source organism: Tenodera sinensis (assembly GCA_030765045.1). Taxonomy (NCBI): domain Eukaryota; kingdom Metazoa; phylum Arthropoda; class Insecta; order Mantodea; family Mantidae; genus Tenodera; species Tenodera sinensis. The sequence goes on along the minus strand of CM060961.1, from coordinate 5,947,895 downwards.
TCGAGGTACTAAGTCCCTCTCCGTAAGTTGTCATTGAGTCATATATACTTATGATACATTCACCTCATCCATCCTCCTGTCAGGAACATAGACACAAAAGATCACCTTTCAGTCGAGGTACTAAGTCCCTCTCCGTAAGTTGTCATTGAGTCATATATACTTATGATACATTCATCTCATCCATCCTCCCGTCAGGAACATAGACACAAAAGATCACCTTTCAGTCGAGGTACTAAGTCTCTCTCCGTAAGTTGTCATTGAGTCATATATACTTATGATACATTCACCTCATCCATCCTCCTGTCAGGAACATAGACACAAAAGATCACCTTTCAGTCGAGGTACTAAGTCCCTCTCCGTAAGTTGTCATTGAGTCATATATACTTATGATACATTCACCTCATCCATCCTCCTGTCAGGAACATAGACACAAAAGATCACCTTTCAGTCGAGGTACTAAGTCCCTCTCCGTAAGTTGTCATTGAGTCATATATACTTATGATACATTCACCTCATCCATCCTCCTGTCAGGAACATAGACACAAAAGATCACCTTTCAGTCGAGGTACTAAGTCCCTCTCCGTAAGTTGTCATTGAGTCATATATACTTATGATACATTCACCTCATCCATCCTCCTGTCAGGAACATAGACACAAAAGATCACCTTTCAGTCGAGGTACTAAGTCCCTCTCCGTAAGTTGTCATTGAGTCATATATACTTATGATACATTCACCTCATCCATCCTCCTGTCAGGAACATAGACACAAACGATCACCTTTCAGTCGAGGTACTAAGTCCCTCTCTGTAAGTTGTCATTGAGTCATATATACTTATGATACATTCACCTCATCCATCCTCCTGTCAGGAACATAGACACAAAAGATCACCTTTCAGTCGAGGTACTAAGTCCCTCTCCGTAAGTTGTCATTGAGTCATATATACTTATGATACATTCACCTCATCCATCCTCCTGTCAGGAACATAGACACAAAAGATCACCTTTCAGTCGAGGTACTAAGTCCCTCTCCGTAAGTTGTCATTGAGTCATATATACTTATGATACATTCACCTCATCCATCCTCCCGTCAGGAACATAGACACAAAAGATCACCTTTCAGTCGAGGTACTAAGTCCCTCTCCGTAAGTTGTCATTGAGTCATATATACTTATGATACATTCACCTCATCCATCCTCCCGTCAGGAACATAGACACAAAAGATCACCTTTCAGTCGAGGTACTAAGTCTCTCTCCGTAAGTTGTCATTGAGTCATATATACTTATGATACATTCACCTCATCCATCCTCCTGTCAGGAACATAGACACAAAAGATCACCTTTCAGTCGAGGTACTAAGTCCCTCTCCGTAAGTTTTCATTGAGTCATATATACTTATGATACATTCACCTCATCCATCCTCCTGTCAGGAACATAGACACAAAAGATCACCTTTCAGTCGAGGTACTAAGTCCCTTTCTGTAAGTTGTCATTGAGTCATATATACTTATGATACATTCACCTCATCCATCCTCCTGTCAGGAACATAGACACAAAAGATCACCTTTCAGTCGAGGTACTAAGTCCCTCTCCGTAAGTTGTCATTGAGTCATATATACTTATGATACATTCACCTCATCCATCCTCCTGTCAGGAACATAGACACAAAAGATCACCTTTCAGTCGAGGTACTAAGTCCCTCTCCGTAAGTTGTCATTGAGTCATATATACTTATGATACATTCACCTCATCCATCCTCCCGTCAGGAACATAGACACAAAAGATCACCTTTCAGTCGAGGTACTAAGTCCCTCTCCGTAAGTTGTCATTGAGTCATATATACTTATGATACATTCACCTCATCCATCCTCCCGTCAGGAACATAGACACAAAAGATCACCTTTCAGTCGAGGTACTAAGTCTCTCTCCGTAAGTTGTCATTGAGTCATATATACTTATGATACATTCACCTCATCCATCCTCCTGTCAGGAACATAGACACAAAAGATCACCTTTCAGTCGAGGTACTAAGTCCCTCTCCGTAAGTTTTCATTGAGTCATATATACTTATGATACATTCACCTCATCCATCCTCCCGTCAGGAACATAGACACAAAAGATCACCTTTCAGTCGAGGTACTAAGTCCCTCTCCGTAAGTTTTCATTGAGTCATATATACTTATGATACATTCACCTCATCCATCCTCCCGTCAGGAACATAGACACAAAAGATCACCTTTCAGTCCAGGTACTAAGTCCCTCTCCGTAAGTTGTCATTGAGTCATATATACTTATGATACATTCACCACATCCATCCTCCTGTCAGGAACATAGACACAAAAGATCACCTTTCAGTCCAGGTACTAAGTCCCTCTCCGTAAGTTTTCATTGAGTCATATATACTTATGATACATTCACCTCATCCATCCTCCTGTCAGGAACATCGACACAAAAGATCACCTTTCAGTCCAGGTACTAAGTCCCTCTCCGTAAGTTGCCACGCGCGCGCGCGCGCGCACACACACACACACACACACACACACACACACACACACACACACACACACACAGGCGCGCGCAGTCCCTTTTTAAAAATGTTTTTGTTTTAGGGGTCTTCAAAACATATTCCCACTGGCATCTCGTCATCGAATTTTTGGGTGGAATACAATTCTTCCTCTACTTTACGCAGTAGAGAAACCAAAGATATTTTGATTTGGGTTCGGGAACCTCAAAACGTGCATCTGCAATGGAATCTCGATATGTAGTTTTTAAATTGGATGCCATAAGTGGTAAAAGTAAAAATGTCACTTTGTACAAATAAATGAGAAAGACTTGACAGTTATTGATTCTTTTCCCTGTATATATATTTATGGTGAAATATTACTGAAAGGGTTTATTTAATTGGCTTATCACGGAGGCCAGTGAAGGCACCAATCGATGTGGTTAAGAATAGATGGGCAGTTCGCCTTGGCACGTAAAGACCTCCAGTTGACGAGCCTACCGCTGATTCCAGTCGTTATTCTTCCCCACCTCCCTCTCTATTTGTTTATTTAAATTTATGTTCCTAATTTTCTTCACGTCCCGACTTCCTCTTGTACTTCTAGTTACTGCGTGGTTGTTCTTGGCATTTGTCTTCTCCTGGGCGTCCATGTAATTTGTAACCAACCTAAAGAACTCGGTTTAGATCGCTTTAGTTCCTTCTGACCTTTAATTAATACCAGAATCTTCTATACAACTTCAAACGCCCATCTGTTGTAACGAAAGTTTTCTATTAATTGAATTTCGATATTTGAATTATTCTGCGAAATTGAAAAATCACATAACCACACTAATGCAACAAACCAGAGAGGAACATAATAAATTCTGATATTTTGGACTCACATGACTTTCTCGGCTCTTGTACTACTGTACATTCATGTAAACATTTCTCCATAGAAATATAATTCGGCAGTCTAACTCCCTCTCACTCTACTTGAGAATTTATCAGTTAGATCACACGTATTATCATATTACTTGTGATAATAGAAGGAGCTAGGCTAGGTCACTATTATACAGGACAAGCAGCTATATATGAAATAGTCCATATAAATATAATTCGACAGTCTGACTCACCCTCACTCTACTTGAGAATTTATCAGTTAGATCACACGTATTATCATATTACTTGTGATAATAGAAGGAGCTAGACTAGGTCACTATTATACAGGACAAGCAGCTATATATGAAATAGTCCATATAAATATAATTCGACAGTCTGACTCACTCTCACTCTACTTGAGAATTTATCAGTTAGATCACACGTATTATCATATTACTTGTGATAATAGAAGGAGCTAGGCTAGGTCACTATTATACAGGACAAGCAGCTATATATGAAATAGTCCATATTAATATAATTCGACAGTCTGACTCACTCTCACTCTACTTGAGAATTTATCAGTAAGGGCACACGTATTATCGTATTACTTGTGATAATAGAAGGAGCTAGGCTAGGTCACTATTATACAGGTCAAGCAGCTATATATGAAATAGTCCATATACATATAAAGGTGTACAGAGAAAACGTTGTGAATGTAATGCATTTGGATAGCATAAATACTTGTACGATAAAATATTTATATTTGCCTATTTTCGTGTCATTGAGATGAATATCCTGCAGGAGTCCATAAGGGCAGTAAAGAGCCAGTAAGCCTGGGATTTGAATGGCGCATTCTCTCGCCGACTACCTAAATAAGGAATGAGCGGAAGATCACGTATTGAAGACCGATACTGTAATTGTGTTACCAGAAGCCGCTACTCCTCCCCGTGTGGTGGGGTGCTCCTGAAATTATTGGCTGCCTAAGACTTTCACTGTTTCCGATCCATGCCTCGAACAGCGACGCGTTTGGGTTAACACACTCGACTTCGCACACCAATTTCTGCATAACAGCTTCTAAACATAATTAAAAGCAGGTTCTTTATTTATCAAATTTCCCCCTCAACTGACTGACGCTAGAACCAGCAAACACGGTGAAAAACTGATGTTACATTTTCTTTGATTGAAAGGTCGCAATAAATATTCTTGCATGCCTAAAAGTTGGAATATGTAATAACTGTCACAACTAAAAAGGAAAATTTCGGAAATGGTTCACTCTACAAAAAAATTTATTCAGACATAATTTGTATGGTTTAGCATGATTTTGTCTTTCTCTTAGGGCTTACGAGTTATTGAAAAGTAATCAAGAGTAAACAGGACTACATAGGCTATAGCCAGAAAATTCAAAATATACATTTCGTTTGTCATAAAAATATATTTTATTTGGGGGGGGGGGGGTTGTTGTTCAATTTATATCCCGCCTTTAACTACAGAGGTCATATTGGCCTGTTTGCAAATGGCCAACTCAGGGAAGGATGAGCAATAATCTTGGCTGGAGAAAAATTCCTATCTCCTGCCGGGAATCGAACCCGCGACTCTTAGCGCAGCATGCAGGTGCTCTACTAATTGCGCCACGGGGCCAACCATAAATATCTTAATCATATGACATTTTAATTAAAATTGTTAGAGCCATTTTCAAGAAAATCAAATTTTTTGAAAAATTTTCCAAGTAAAGAGTAAGGTGGAGAAATTTAGTTCAAAATATTGGTGTCGCATCTTTGAAAGATATTAAACCTAGAAACTAACCTTGGTTTTTAACCGAATTTTCGTTTTTGAGTTATGCTGTCCACACACACACAGACAACTACCTTTTTTTGGTTTCAGGGGATCTCATTGAATTTTTGGGTTGATTATAATAGTTCCCCTACCTAGTGTACGTGGTAGAGAAATTAAACATGGTCATATTTACAACAGTTATTTTTTCATATGCCTGTCCTATAAATCAGGGTTTAACATGACGTTATGGACAAGCCCGTTACTTGTGCTTGTTACACATCCATAAACAACAGTTATGGAAATGTTAGAAGACCTAGAAGGCTCTCTGCATGACAATGCCTAACAATCTTCAGTCATAAAAACCTATAAATTACTTTCAATTGCGACTACAGCAAATAAAACAGTAGATTGTTATCTAGCAAATGTCTACCTGTTCATCCTTTTATTGAAACACGCTGTCGACGCCTAGAAAAGCCAATAATTTTCACCCTTTTGTTGACGGAAGAGAAAGTGTTGTTTAAGATCCTTGCCTCGTGAATATAAAACAAACAACTGTGTAAAATTAATTTTCAAGCTGTGTTTACACGCAGCGATGTATCGTGCAGGCTTCACATTGATATTATCGGCATTCCTGAGTAGAGTAGTTGACGTACGCAGGTAGTCAGTCGATATTGTACCTGCTATGGACAGACAGCCTCTCCTGCAAATTAAATTTGAGCCCTTGTATCTATCCACTGCAGACCGAGTAACTGACTTTCAATTTAACAATAACGCTTTACTCTTTTTAAATCACTCTTACTTATTAAAGTATAGAAAATTATACGATGACAAAATTTCACCAGAAGCAACGGTTTAACATTTGTACAAATTATCTTATTGCTTATTTCCTTGTAGGTACAAGGGGAATATTGGAATACAGTAGACTTTAGTCAAATCTTTTAAAGCCTTGAGATTCCGTTCTCTTTGCACACTTAACATATAAAAACAGAACAACGATGACCCATTTCACGAAAGTTAAGTTTTCCGAAACTTACACACATGACAAGGAATATCTCCGAAATGCTTCACTCTACCACAAAATTTATTGAGGCATAAATTGTGTATTTTAGCAAGATCTACATTTTTTGTATAGTATAATTTGGTGTATGTCTAACGGTTTACCAGTTATGCAAAAGTCGTCCAGAGTAAATACGACTACAGGGGCTATAGCCAGAAAATTCAAGATATACATTTCATTTGTCATCAAGATATCTCAAACATATGACATTTTAATCAAAATCGTTAGAGCAATTTTCAAGAAAATCAAAATTTTCGCAAAATGTTCCATGTAAAGGGTAGTTTAGGGTGGGGCTATTTTCTTCAAAATGTTCGTGTCGTATCCTTGAAAGACATTAAACTTAAATACCAGCTTTGGTTTTTAACCGAGTTTTCCTTTTTGAGTTATAATGTCCACAGGCACGGACCGTTTTGTATTTTTTTTTTTTATTCAGAGGCCTCAAATCACATATTTCCGATGAAACCTCGACATGGAATTTTTGTATGGAATATATTACTTCCCCCACTTACGTAGCAGAACGTAAAAAGCCCCTTATAGGTATATTTCCACCTATGTATAGGTGGTATCGACAGTAACAAACGGCTGTGAAGTGGAATGGAATGTGAAATTACCGTCACTTGTTACAAAATGGAACCTTCATTGGGCTCCTTGTTACAGAAAGTGTTGGATACACATAACGAACTGTGTGACACTGTATCACACGAGGCAGCGAAGGAAGGAAGGGCTCCTGATTTATGTACGTATGTTGATGCTTATCTTGAGAAGGCTATAGCCAAGTTTACAGACACTGATTGGCTGCTTCTCTGATTGCCCCTTGTGACATTCCAATGTTGCCTCTACTGCACCTAGTTTCCCTTCATCCTTAAAAATCACATGGCACTCACATGACTTTCTCTACTCTTGTACTAACCATTCTTACAAACTCTTATTCCTATATCTTCTTCGTGTTAGTTGGGATAAACATTTGTACAAATTATCTTATTGCTTATTTCCTTGTAGGTACAAGGGGAATATTAGATGTGCGATAGTCAAATGTTTTAAAGCTTAGAGATCCCGTTCTCTTTGCACGGCTAAAGTATAAAAAATTAATAACGTATAGTAAGTTTTCCAAAACTCACACAAATGGTCCATTCTACAAAAAATAAATAACAATTTCAGACATAAATTGTCTATTTTAGCAAAATGTACCTGGTTTTCTATACTAAGATTTGGTCTATCTCTTACGGTTTACCAGTTATTCAAAAGTCGTCCAGAGTAAACAGGGCTACATAGGCTATAGGCAGAAAATTTAAAATATACATTATATTTGCCATGAAAACGTATTAGGTATATATCATGTTAATGAAAATACATCTTGTGTTTCAAATCATTGCTCTCAGAATAATGTAGATATCTGAAAAATTATTTTTCTAAGATATGTAGCTGTGTGCTGTATACGAAAGACCTTATTTTTAAAACTTTATTTTCTTATTTTATTTATCTACTGCTAAGTAGACGAAGTATTGAATTCCAGCCAAAATTGTGGACAGCATAACTCAAAAACGAAAAGTCGGTTAAAAACCGAAGTTGGTATTTAAGTTTAATGTCTTTCAAGGATGCGACACGAACATTTTGTAGAAAATAGCCCCACCCTAAACTACCCTTAAATGGAAGATTTTTCAAATTTTTTTTATTTTCTTGAAAATGTCTAACGATTTTGATTAAAATGTCATATGTTTGAGATATGTGTATGACAAATGAAATGTATATTTTGAATTTTCTGATTATAGCCCCTGTAGTCGTATTTACTCTGGACGACTTTTGCATAACTACTAAACCATAAGAGATGGGCAAAATCTTACTATACAAAAAATGTGGATGTTGCTAAAATACAGAATTTATGTCTCAATAAATTTTCTTGTAGGTTGAACCATTTCGGAGGTATTCCTTGTTATGTGTGAGTTTCGGAAAACTTAAAACCTTCGTTAAATGGAACATCATTGTTCATTTTTTATATGTTAAGCGTGCAAAGAGAATGGGATCTCTAACCTTTAAAATATTTGACTATCGCACATCTAATATTCCCCTTGTACCTACAAGGAAATAAGCAATAAGATAATTTGTACAAATGTTTATCTCAACTAACACGAAGAAGATATAGGAATAAGAGCTTGTAAGAATGGTTAGTACAAGAGAAGAGAAAGTCATGTGAGTGTTACACATCAAATACGGACCACTTCCCCAGCGCAGTTGGTAGCGCGACTGCTTCTGGCGCGGAGGACGCTGGTTCACCACCGATGATGTGCACCGCAGGCGTGGTCGAAACGTCCGGAACTCTAAGCTCCAGCACACCACGGCTTCTAAGTCCGGAAGTAATTTCTAGCTGTAATTCTGACTCCGGCGGTGAACGGTTCAGACTTCCCCCAACTCTACAGTGTCAGCTGTACAGTCCTGAACCGTGTGTTCAGTATGACGTCACGCACATGCACTAGGCAGAGAGGCAGTTACGTCAATTCCTCGCTCACTGGATATTTGTAATAGTTCCGATAGATCAATATTTGCTCCATTTTTGAACTTAGTTTTGTTTATTAAGAGTAGTGTATTAGACTTTAATAGGGCTAAGCAGGCGTGGAGTATGTCCCCCCCCCCCTAGGTCCAGTGAACATCACTTAACACACTATTATCACAATGCACTATCGTAATAATTATTATACCGTCTTCATCAGCATTTTTCTGCAACATAAAATTAGCACGTTTTTGAGTGACGACTTTTCAAAACAACAGCCTCAAATAAAATCCTTTTAAGACACGTTTATTATTACCATTACTTGCAATTTTGTCAAAAGCAGACGAGAAGTTGTGACAAAGAAGCGTCTTGTTGTTTGAATAGAAAGGATCTTTTATTTTGCGAAGAATGTCATGCAGTGGGCTGACTGGCTCGCTCGCTAGCCCATCTCACGTGCGCATGACAATGCAGAATGACTCGCAAGAATACCCACCGTGTCTAACATGACCTTTACTGATGGAGATCTGCGTTCTTACCTGTAAAGGCTTTTATTGTACACTTACAGAGTTCATACAACACCATAGGAGAATTAATTTTTATTCATTGTAATGTGCTTGCAGTATAAACATTCTAGACACTTAACTCAAACCTAGAAACGTCTTAGTAACATTATCAGCTTGGAAAATAACGTCCAACAAGTAGAGTGAGAGTGAGTCTGTCTGTCGAATTATATTTATATGGACTATTTCATATATAGCTGCTTGTCCTGTATAATAGTGACCTAGCCTAGCTCCTTCTATTATCACAAGTAATATGATAATACGTGTGACCTAACTGATAAATTCTCAAGTAGAGTGAGAGTGAGTCAGACTGTCGAATTATATTTATATGGACTATTTCATATATAGCTGCTTGTCCTGTATAATAGTGACCTAGTCTAGCTCCTTCTATTATCACAAGTAATATGATAATACGTGTGACCTAACTGATAAATTCTCAAGTAGAGTGAGAGTGAGTCAGACTGTCGAATTATATTTATATGGACTATTTCATATTTAGCTGCTTGTCATGTATAATAATGACTTAGTCTAGTTCCTTCTATTCATCATCAACACTTCATGGATAAAGAGACCACCCCTATTACGGCCTGAAGTCTCTCTCCACCTTCTCATCGGTCTTCTAACATCTCTTCTACCATATGGTTGGTAATTGTATGCCATTTTGGGGTAGCGGGTATTATCTATCCTGCTTTTTGTGAATTTGTTTATTTTATCATTTATTGGGCAAATACCTAGTTCTTCTCTTATATCTTCATGTTTTATTTTATCCATTGTTGTACATCCTTTTGTGGCTCTAAGGTATGTCATTTCTAAGGCATTTATTTTATCTCATTCTTTTTCCTTTATCGTCCTTGTTTCACAACCGTATGTAAACATTGGAATCGCTACTGATTTGTAAAATTTTAAGCTTATTTCTTTTCTAGTATTTGTTTTAATGTTTTTACTAATATTCATCAACTGCGAGCGCGCTAACCGCTCGGCCACGGCGCCGCCTCTCAGTATAAGGGAAAACCTTACACGAATAACTTAACTTTAGCGAAACATACAAAATATACACTTAATTCGTCATTAATGTATTGTTTTAATCAAAATCCATGCATTTATTTTGAATATATAAAAATATAACCAACCAATTATGCAATTTCGTGTGACGTATTTGAATATTGGTGTAATCTACCTGTATGTTGAAATTCTCCGTGGAGTAAAATTATTTTTCTTAGCTACCACCGCTTGCCCAAAATGAGCACGGAGAGAACAGAAAGAAATGTGCTTATATGACGCTTGTTATCCTGTTTCTGGTGACCTGAATTTCACAGCAGTATCTTTATTATTATACTTCACCACGATTACCTTACACCATGTGTAAATTTCCATAACTCGTTAATTTGTTGTCTGCATCCAATTTCTCGCAATTCGCTTTGATCAATAGTTGACCTATTTAGCTCCAAGTGAAGCAAGCAAGAGCCTGACTGGCTTTTATGCCATTAACTAATTATTCAGTTAGACAGGTACCTACTCTTGCGCCATTGAAATAAATATACGAAGATCATCCGTGAATAACTTCCACAGTTTTATACATGTTAAGCCATTATAACAGTTGTGAATCTTCTGAGCTCTTCTAAATAAAAAAAGAAATTTAGAAAAGGTCCCTGAGTGTGTCTGTCAGACTGTGGACAGCATAACTCAAAAATGAATAGTCGGGTAAAAACCAAATTTGATATTTAAGATTAATGTCTTTCAAGAATGCGCCACGAAGATTTTGAAGAAAATAGCCCCACCCTAAACTACCCTTTACATGGAAAATTTTTCGAAAATTTTTATTTTCTTGAAAATGACTAACGACTTTGATTAAAATGCCATACGTTTGAGGTATTTTTATGACAAATGAAATGTATATCTTGAATTTTCTGGCTATAGCCCCTGTAGTCGTATTTACTCTGGAGACTTTTGCATAACTGGTAAACCGTTAGAGATAGACCAAATGTTGCTCTACAGAAAATGTAGATGTTGCTAAAATACACAATTTATGTGTTAGTAGATTTTTTTGTAGAGTGAACTATTTCGGAGATATTCCTTGTTATGTGTGTGAGTTTCGGAAAACTTAAAACCTTCGTAAAATGCACATCGTTCTTCATTTTTTATATGTTAAGCTTGCAAAGAGAAGGGCAATCTCAAAGCTTTAAAAGATTTTATTATCGCACAAAGCCTACTGTATTCCAATATGCCCCTTGAACCTGCAAGGGAATAAGCAATAAGATAATTTGTACAAATGTTTATCTCAACTAACACGAAGAAGATATAGGAATAAGAGTTTGTAAGAATGGTTAGTACATGAGTAGAGAAACTCATGTGAGTGCAACACGTCGATGTCGATGTCGAAGATAAGCAACAGGGTATTCTTGTAGAGGCCAAGGCGAGGCGGATGGAAATGTATACACAGACACAGACAGGATGGGGGATTCGAATCGATTTGCCGATCAAGTGATTCCGGAGTACACACACGTGTACAACAGAAACCCTGGAGACCAGAGGCTTCTTATCGCAGCAATGAAATGTGACTGGGCTCAATAATTTCAGTAGAAAACACAACAAAACTGAAAAGTCACGCACGTCGTCTGGATTTTATATTCTGCACTTCTTTTCACCTCCACCTTCTGTTTCTTGTGGTAGCAGCTCCATTCAGACTTCCTCTACTCTCGTACTAACCATTCTTACAAACTCTTATTCCTATATCTTCTTCGTGTTAGTTAAGATAAACATTTGTACATATTATCTTATTGCTTATTTCCCTGCAGGCTTTGAGCGATACTCAAATCTTTCAAAGCTTTGAGATCCCGTTCTCTTTGCACGCTTAACATATAAAAAAATGAACAACGATGTTCCATTTTACGAAAGTTTTAAGATTTCCGAAACCCACACACATAACAAGCAATATCTCCGAAATGGTTCACCCTACAAGAAAATTTATTGAGACATAAATTGTGTATTTTAGCAATATCTACATTTTTTGTATAGTATGATTTGGTCTATCTCTAACGGTTTACCAGTTATGCAAAAGTCGTCCAGAGTAAATACGACTACAGGGGCTATACCCAGAAAATTCAAGATATACATTTCATTTGTTTTCAAAATATGTGAAACATACTGGATTTTAATCAAAATCGTTAGAGCCATTTAAAAGAAAATAAAAATTTTGGAAAAATTTTCCATTTAAAGGGTAGTTTAGGGTGGGGCTATTTTCTTCAAAATCTTCGTGGCGCATTCTTGAAAGACATTAAACTTAAATACCAAGTTTGGTTTTTAAGTGACTTTTCTTTATTGAGTTACGCTGTTCACAGACTGACACACACACACGCGCGCGGACCTTTTTCTAAAAATGTTTTATATATATAGGGGGGTCTCAAAACATTCATTTCCGGTAAAAACTTGATATCGAATTTTTGGGTGGTATAGAATATTTCGTCTACTTACCAGTAGAGAAAGTAAAAAACTAAACCTTTGCTATAAAAGATGAACTTGATAAGGGCGTTTGCAGCATCACACATACCTAAGTGGCGGGGTGAGGTAAAAGGGGGCGGCCCAAAGGGATGCAGAGGGTTGACAGACAGCTCGTCAATAACCAAGACAAACACCCTGGTATTCTCAGACACCGTTACTGATACCTAATTAACAACAAACGCTAGCTAGCTTTGCGGATTAACGCCGTCGGCTGTTTCCCTTTCAAGGTCACACAGGAACCACTGCAGCAGTAATATATGAGTGTATTCATTCCAGCATAAATAAGGATTCTCGGGACAAAATCCTCAAGATATATGTGTGTGTGTGTTTCCTGCATTCATCAGGCGCCCTGCAATCTGCTCCGTAACTAGCATTCCACTCGCTCTGCTGAATTATGGCTCCACACACTGTTTAATAACACAGAAAATAATATTAATGGCCACCACTGAGGAGGAACAACTGCAGAAATCAGCAATACAGAGCGCCAATACATGTAAACAAAACGGGCACAGAGAAGAGTAAATATATATAGAATGGAACAGAGAAACCAAGGACCAATTAGAATATTTACGGACAATCATCAATCCAAAAGAAAAAATCTGATGTGTTACACTCACATGACTTTCTCTACTCCTGTACTAACCATTCTTGCAAACTCTTATTCCTATATCTTCTTCGTGTTAGTTGAGATAAACATTTGTACAGGTAGTCAAATGTTTTAAAGCTTTGAGATTCCGTTCCGTTTCACGTATAACAAATGAACAACAATGTTCCATTTCACGAAAGTTCTAAGTTTTCCGAAACTGACACAAATAACAAGGAATACCTCCGAGAAACTTTTTTGAGACATAAATCGTATATTTTAGCAAGATCTACTATAATCTATTTTGTATAGTATGATTTGGTCCATCTCTAACGGTTTACCAGTTAAGCAAAAGTCGTCCAGAGTAAATACGACTACAGGGGTTATAGCCAGAAAATTCAAGATATACATTCATTTGTCATAAAAATATCTCAAACATGACATTTTAATCAAAATCGTTAGAGCCATTTTTAAGAAAATTAAATTTTCGAAAAACCTTCCATCTAAGGGGTAGTTCGCTGTGGGGTTGTTTTCTTCAATACCAACTTTAGTTTTTATCCGACTTTTCGTTTTTGAGTTATGCTGTACACACACACACACACACACACACACACACACACACACACACACACACACACATATACACGCACACACACGCACACACACGCACGCACGCACGGACGCACACACAGCACACGCACACACACACACACGCACGCACACACACACGCACACACACACACGCGCGGAAACAAGAATAAGACGAAATGTATATTTTGAATTTTCTGGTTATAGCCTATGTAGTCCTGTTTACTTTGGACTACTAGCCTAACCTAAACTACCCGTCACCTGGAAAAGTTTACGAAAATTTTCATTTTCTTGAAAATGGCTCTAACGCTTTCGATTGAAATGCCATATGTTTAATATTTGTAAGACAAATGAAATGTATGTTTTGAATTCTCTGCCAATAACCTTTGTAGTCGTGTTTACTCTAGATGACTTTTGAATAGCAGATAGACAAAATCTTATTGCACAAAAATGTAGATATCGCTAAAATATACAAATGAAGTTTGAATAATTTTTTTGTAGAGTGGACCATTTCGGAGATATTCCTTGTTATTTGTGTCAGTTTCGAAAAACTTAAAACTTTCGTGAAATGCAACATCGTTGTTCAGGTTTTTTATATGTTAAGTGTGCAAAGAGAACGGAATCTCAAAGCTTTAAAACATTTGACTATCGCACAAAGGCTACTGTATTCCCATATTCCCCTTGTACCTACAAGGAAATAAGCAATAAGATAATTTGTACAAATGTTTATCTCAACTAACATGAAGAAGATATAGGAATAAGGGTTTGTAAGAATGGTTAGTACAAGAGTAGAGAAAGTCATGTGAGTGTAACACATTAGTTGCTTTTTTTTTTTCCTGGTTTTCCTAATTGTCTAGCCCAGGGATGTCAAACAGCACTCCCAAACTGTGAACTTGTGACGCGTGGACTCTTGCTACCGGTCTCACCTGTGTTGTATACGCAGCTAGAAGAGTAGGGGTGAGCTGGTGCCAAACAACAACAAACAGTGGCGGCTGGTACCATGCTTCATGTTTGTACAATTTACAAATGGAAATACACTGTTGAATTAGTCACTGATCCTTTTTTATTGTTTGTTGTTTATTGTCTTTTGGATGCTTGGCAATGTTTCCTTCTCACAAGTTTGTCAATTTCAGGTTCCATCTCCGAAGAACATAGGCGTAACACTGACACTAAATGTCTGTCAGTAATATTAGTACGTCTGAGCGTTTTATTGTTATTCAATTTAGAAAAAAACTGTTCACAAATGTATGTCGACGCAAACACTGCCATCAAACGAACCGCAGATTGACGAAGATTGGGGAATTTATTTTCAGGTAATCAAATATACAATTTGACACCTAAATTTCCTGAATTGCGCAATGGTGTGTTGTTTTGCAAATCAATTAATTCTAATTGCAAATCATGTGAGAAATCACGTGGATGGACATTGAAAGGGTTGTTGAAGAGTCTCCATTCGGGATCCATAGAGTTAACTTCTCCAAATCTGTTCTTGAATTCCTTGAGTAGATCCTCTAACAATGCTTTGTAGTTAGGTATCAAATGATTAGAGCCATCATTGAATACACTTTGCAAACAAGGAAAGTGATACACATCCCCATTATCAACTTGTGTTATCCACAATTCAAGCTTCTGCATAAATGCTTTCAAGTCGTCAAACATGTTGATTATGAATCTGTCCTTACCTTGTAATTTCAAATTAAGGGCATCGAGATAGGAAGTAAAATCCGCCAAGAACGCCAAATCACAAATCCAGTCTTCACTATATAGTTCTGGAGTTTGTAAATTGTGAGTTTCTAAGAATATTTTTATTTCACTTCGAAGATTAAAGAACCTAGTCAGCATATTACCACGACTAAGCCACCTTACTTGACAGTAATACGAAACGTCCGAAAAATCAGAGTTCACATCTTCAAGAAATTGCTGGAACTGTCGATGACGTAAATCATGTGAGCGAGTAATATTGACTATTCTTACAACGCCCGTCATAACATTCTTTACAGTAACAGACTGAGCACACAGATTTGCACGATGAATAAGACAATGAATGAATTTAACTTTGTCTGCATCGAGTTCTTCTTGAGTCAGAAATCTTCGTACTCTTCCTACAAGTCCTGTTTCTTGTCCCGTCATACAAGGTGCGCCATCTGTTGCTATGCAAACTAATTTGTTCCATGGAAGTTTAAATTTAGCAATAGTTTTTATTGCACCATCAAAAATATCTTGTCCTCGAGTCCGATCTTTTAACGAAACAACATCGAGAAGATCTTCAAGAACATTGTAATCTAAATCGACGCCCCTAATGAATATAGCCATCTGTGCTGTGTCTTTGTGATCCGTACTCTCATCAAGAGCTAATGAATAACAAGTAAATGTGTTCATTCTTTCTATTAGTTGTTCCTCCAAGTTATCTCCCATTTCTGATATACGTTCCGCAACAGTATTACGAGACAGACTTATACAATGAAACGCATTAACAAGTTCCGGACATATTTCTTCTGCAGCAGTAATAAGACAGCTTTTAACAAATTCTCCATCCGTGAATGGTTTTGAAGCAGACGCAATGTGTTTGCTGATTTTGTAGCTAACACGAACCAAACTTTTTCTACTAATGCCTGAAGATGATGATGGAATATTTTCGAAATTCACTCTTGACTGAAATTCCTCTATAGCCTTTTCACGAGAAACACCTGATAATTTGTCCGGGCCATAAATTGCAGCATGTTGAGAGTTAAAATGTCTTTTAATATTGTAATGACATATATCCAATTTCTGCTCTACATATTAAACAGCGTGCTTTGCCGTCATTTAAAATAAAGAAGTATTGATCAGTCCACTCACGTTGAAAACACCGTTCTCTGTGCATACTAACTACCACAGTATATTTGTCAAAAAACCAGGTAGGGCACACCACTCAGACCGACTGACTGACTGTCGTTGGAGCACAACTGCGACTGAAGCAAGCACTCGCTCATTTCACAGCTTGGTAGCGCTGTTCGACATCCCTGTTACCTGAAACTACATTTCCCAATCTTCGTCAATCTGCGGTTCGTTTGATGGCAGTGTTTGCGTCGACATACATTTGTGAACAGTTTTTTTCTAAATTGAATAACAATAAAACGCTCAGACGTACTAATATTACTGACAGACATTTAGTGTCAGTGTTACGCCTATGTTCTTCGGAGATGGAACCTGAAATTGACAAACTTGTGAGAAGGAAACATTGCCAAGCATCCAAAAGACAATAAACAACAAACAATAAAAAAGGATCAGTGACTAATTCAACAGTGTATTTCCATTTGTAAATTGTACAAACATGAAGCATGGTACCAGCCGCCACTGTTTGTTGTTGTTTGGCACCAGCTCACCCCTACTCTTCTAGCTGCGTATACAACACAGGTGAGACCGGTAGCAAGAGTCCACGCGTCACAAGTTCACAGTTTGGGAGTGCTGTTTGACATCCCTGGTCTAGCCTATTGGCTAAAGTTACTTTAAAATTTTTCCCTGAAATGGAAAGAAAACCTATCCTCCTTAATTAACCTGATTATTTTTTCTCCTTTTCCTTTATATGTTGGTACTATCGTAGGTACTTATTCTCCAATTCTTGGGTATCCGCTTTGTGCCCCGTATTCCTTCTCCTAGTTTAGCTTTTTACCAAGTTTCCAAACTTCCTCTATGATACCACCTGCTTTGTCAGCCTTTCACATGTTCATCTGTCTGCAGCGGTGCCACGAGAACAGATACAAGGCTACAGTATCATCGAAACAGTGTGACTGTTTCAAGTTTCACATGTTGGTCAGCCTGATGTGCGCGCGTCACGTTCTGTCGACGTCAGCCGCACTAATTATGGAAATGTATAGACACATGAATTCGTAATTACTAATAATTTTCGTTAGCGGAGTGCCAATAGAAAACTATAGTTATCCCCGTCTGCAAATTAACTGTAACAGCCTGTGTTGGCGACAAACGCTGGATTACTCGTGCAATTTGATAACAACACACGCACGCTGAACTATGTTCCCTTCCGCTACCCTTAGAGCCAACCTCTCGCTGTACTTGTCCAATAGTCTTGTGTTTCTTTGTTACTACGTGAAATACCCGACGTTGTCCGTGGTTTGATGATTTATCACTACAACATTTAGACTTAGGTTGTACTTGTCCAATAGCCTTGTGTTTCTTTGTTACTAGGTGAAATACCCGACGTTGTCCGTGGTTTGATGATTTATCACTACAACATTTAGACTTAGGATGTACTTGTCCAATAGTCTTGTGTTTCTTTGTTACTAGGTGAAATACCCGACGTTGTCCGTGGTTTGATGATTTATCACTACAGCATTTAGACTTAGGTTGTACTTGTCCAATAGTCTTGTGTTTCTTTGTTACTAGGTGAAATACCCGACGTTGTCCGTGGTTTGATGATTTATCACTACAACATTTAGACTTAGGTTGTACTTGTCCAATAGTCTTGTGTTTCTTTGTTACTAGGTGAAATACCCGACGTTGTCCGTATTTTGATGATTTATCACTACAACATTTAGACTTAAGTTGTACTTGTCCAATAGCCTTGTGTTTCTTTGTTACTAGGTGAAATACCCGACGTTGTCCGTGGTTTGATGATTTATCACTACAACATTTAGACTTAGGTTGCACTTGTCCAATACCTTGTGTTTCTTTGTTACTAGGTGAAATACCCGACGTTGTCCGTGGTTTGATGATTTATCACTACAACATTTGGACTTAGGTTGTACTTGTCCAATAGTCTTGTGTTTCTTTGTTACTAGGTGAAATACGCGACGTTGTCCGTGGTTTGATGATTTATCACTACAACATTTAGACTTAGGATGTACTTGTCCAATAGTCTTGTGTTTCTTTGTTACTAGGTGAAATACCCGACGTTGTCCGTGGTTTGATGATTTATCACTACAACATTTAGACTTACAGTAAAACCTCGTTTATCCTGACTCAGGGGTACCCCGGAAAGTCCAATAAATAATAAACAGTTCAGTACATTGGAGCTTACACTATTTACATAAATAATTTTTTCTATAGTTAACAATAGGAAATATTGGCTTGCTTGAAGGAGTGCTTTGATGAAAGCGTTTTATTTGAGATAGAAGCAGCTTATTTACTCTATCCGTGTGCAATTCGCTCTTCAGATGTTTCACATCTGGAAAAATATTGAACAGCTATATCATGGATGTCCAACCTTCTCTTCTTAGAGAACCTTGTAATGAGTGGCTATGCCCCAGGTGCAGTCAGTCAGTATCCAATGACGGACACAAAAAACGATTTTATGGAAGTTTCTAAGTCAGAGCTTGAATACCCTTAGAATGTCCTCGGGGGATATCTTCATTCTGGATGATTTTTGTATAAATGGTAGAAAACAGACATAAGAGTATTAAATAAAACAGGCAAATCTCATTAAAATACACAATGAACCATTTCCGATATATTGTTTATTGTTTATTTGAATTTGCTAACACTTATTCATTTTTATAAATATTCCTTGAGCAAAATACAAAGCACAAACATTTTATTGTTTACAGTTAGTGACAATCTTGCTATTGAAAATTAGATCGACAAACTTTTAAACCAGAAAAATGGCCGGTGTCTTTGCGAGAGTAAAACAGAATAGGGCAAGCCGATGCACTCTTTGTGTTAATCGCAAACACATGGACACATACACAAACACACACACAATCACACACAAAAAATGGGTCTTTGTCTGAAAATAGCCTTTTGGGGGGTTAAGAGAATTTTAGAACATGAAATATGTATTGCTATTGAATTTATAAGTGGAATATAATACTTTGCTTGCCGTTTGTACATAAATTGTATCTCCTAATTTAGAAATAGACTCACACATGTACCTAATTTAACAAGACGTATGATTTACCTACGTCACGGACAAGCAATCATTTTCATGGTTCGTCTGACGGAAGTGACAACGACAACGAAAATGAAGGGCTTGAGTTGGACATAGTGTTTAAAGGTTGGTAGACCTGCAGTAAATCATCAGCGTATCACCCAGAAGGGCGACGTATCAGGTTAGCAAACATTACGGTGCTAAACTACGAAAACAAATTTCGTGTGTGCAGTTAATGCAATTAAGATTAGTGTAATTAGAATTTGCTACTGAGCAGAGCAAAAGCCTGGCATAAGGATGCTGTGAAGTTAGTGTCCCGTCGCGACGCTAGGGCGCCCGGCGTCGTCGCTTAAGTAAAGTGTTTTGTTAAGCGTCGCTCATGTGAGCCCGGATTATACACTTACATAAAACTATGTCAGCTTAGAGGAAAACTTGCACCACTCTATCTCCCTATATCATATACAGACACCCGAAATGAACTTTGAATTTTTTGTTTTTATAGGCACAAAATCAATACTTTATACACTTAGGGGTGTTCGAAAATACCTTAATATTCAAAATACTCCATGCGTAACAAAAACTAAAATATCGCAACAATTTTATTATTTTATAAACTCTAATGGGCCAAAAAAAACATTAATCTGTGGCAGGAAGAACAAGAAAAGATACTTTAAAAGTCTTTCTTTGAAAGGCATTGAAAATACTTTTTAAAACTTTTTTGCGGGCATTTGATTTTCACTTTCTCTACTGGTAAGTAGGGGAAGTATTGTATTCCACCCAAAAATTCGATGTCCAGATTTCACCGGAAATATGTTTTGAGACCCCCTGAATCCAAAAAAGCATTTTTAGAAGAAGCTCCGTTTGTGTGTCTGTGTGTCAGACTGTGGACAGCATAACTCATAAACGAAAAGTTGGTTAAAAACCAAAGTTGGTATTTAAGTATAATGCCTTTCAAGGATGCGACACGAAGATTTTGAAGAAAATAGCCCCTCCCTAAATTACCCTTTACATGGAAAATTTTTCGAAAATGTTGATTTTCTTGAAAATGGCTCTAACGATTTTGATTAAAATGCCAAATGTTTGAGATATTTTGATGACAAATGAAATGTATATCTTGAATTTTCTGGCTATAGCCCCTGTAGTCGTATTTACTCTGGACGATTTTTGCATAACTGGTAAACCGTTAGAGATAGATCAAATCATACTGTACAAAAAATGTAGATCTTGCAAAAATACACAATGTATGTCTGAATAAATTTTCTTGTAGGGTGAACCATTTCGGAGATATTCCTTGTTATGTGTGTGAGTTTCGGAAAATGAACTTTCGTGAAATGGATCATCGTTGTTCATTTTTTTATATGTTAAGTGTGCAAAGACAAACAGAATCTCAAACATTAGACTATCGCTCAAAGCCTACTGTATTGTAATATTCTCCTTGTACCTACAAGGGAATAATCAATAAGATAATTTATACAAATGTTTATTTTAACTAACACGAAGAAGATATAGGAATAAGAGTTTGTAAGAATGGTTAGTACAAGTGTAGAGAAAGTCATGTGAGTGAAACATATAAGATTTTTTAAAAGTTAAACACATTTTTAGATTTTAAAACCAAAGACTGAAATTCTGAAGTAGGATTCACACGGTTTTCTTTACTCACTTTTCCTTTACGAAACACGAGCACATTGCTTTCCCCTTTAACATACAGTTCACATAAGTTACAAAAATACAACACTTTACAGTTACACAATTTCCTCTACTAGTAACATCAGGCTGATAAATTTAATGTCATTTTCCGTGCGTCTATATTTAGAGAAATAATGGACACCCAGTATATTTTATGATTTTTATGGTAGTTTAGAAATCAAATTAATATTTATAGGAGGTATTTTGCAGAATCCGCGGTTTCATATTTTATAATGAATAAAATAATTTGCAGTAGGAGGTCGCATAACATCGATATGAAAAACGAGGTAGATGCAGTAATCTCTGTCCGGATGTTCCATAACATTTTAAAATATAGCAAGATAATCCTCTCCTCTCATATCGTCTGTTTTATTTACTCGGCGCGGTTGTGCTTGATTTATTGCATACGTACGTACGTACGTCCGTAAAGCATTTCGGCAACTATTTACAAGTATTCTTTTCACAGATTCAATAAAAGCGCATTCCAGCATGTCAACTGTCTGTAGGATAATATCGCATCTTGGTGCTGCAGACGAGAAAGTGAGTTCTTTACGTGTTGTGCATATATTCACCTTACGAAACCTTTTTCAAAACTATGCACCTAATTAACTACATACACACACACACTCACACACACACATACACACACACAGACACAGACACAGACACACACAGACACACACACACCACACACACACTCACACTCACACACACAGACACACAGACAGACACACACACACACACACTCACACTCACAGACACAGACACACACACACAGACACACACAGACACAGACACACACAGACACACCCACACACACAGACACACAGACACACACAGACACACACACAGACACACACAGACACACAGACACAGACACACACACAGACACGCACACACCACACACACACACACCACACACACACAGACACACCGACACACACACACAGACACAGACCCAGACACAGACACACACACACAGACACAGACACACACACACACACACACCACACACACACACATAACATTTCACCACATTTGCTAAAAGGAACTTTTGCCCAACACTATAGATAACGAGGCGGTAATGCAGGCAGAGGTGAGGAATTTTCCTGGAAATGGAGATTTTGCCCCGTGTCTACAGCTTCCCTGTCAATTCCAGGTATGTGGCATCCTTCTCTCAAGGCATTTGCAGCTCTAACTGCGTTAATTCGCATTACGTGCGTCATTCTGCTTTCAATGGAACGAAACATTGTATTTCAACCACAGCTACTTTCTGTAGCTATGCATTTGTAATTTCATTATTACTTTCATCCAGGGGCAACCTCTGGTTACTAAGGTCACTTACTCCCTTTTGTTGCTTGTTCGAGGTTGAAGAATGTGACGAAAATCTGCCACAGAAACAAATGCTACACCGAGCTCATTGATCTGGTCCGTGTGGTTCCCTCAGTCTTGTCAAATGTCCATGTGTGTGCCTTATAAAAAGTACAAAAGTGTTTTAAGGAAGCAGTGAAAGTACTGCAGCGCAGGATATATATGTGTAAAAGTTAAATTACACTTACCCTGGAATTTAAAATCCTTATTAATAGTAAATTGAGAAAAAATTCTACAGGCAGAATTTTGCATAAACCTATCATATTTTGCACAAAAAACTTGATTGATGCACTCTTACGGAGTTGTTTCATTTCCTAGGCTAACCCTGGCATTACTAAGGGGGTGGGATCCTTTATGGGCACCTTCTGTAATTTTTTAAACTTACTCTTTTAAGTTTTTGATTAAACCTTACGAGGACAATAGCTATTGTGTAGTGGTCCGGTGCCTGGATTGTTCTCTCACAGCCTCTCCCGATCATTACACTTCCAGAACTTTTCCATTGTCTGAAGAACTATATAAGGGCCTGCTCTTGCCCGGAGAGAGAGGTTGTCGTCTAGGTTTTTGTGGATAAGTGTTGGAGTGAGTTAAAATGTTTACGACGCGTTCAGTGAATCGTGCCCAGTAGCAGTTCAGTGCGAGTTGTAATCTGAGAGTTCTTTATTGTGATTCGATTCAACAGTTGTTCTATTGTTCCGAGTTTTACGCTGACTAGAAGGTAATAAAGTGTGATTATCAGTCACTGGTGTTTTCTAATGAAATTCATGTAAAAAAAGACAAAAGTAACAAACAGTGTCAAATACTACCTTTATAAGCATGGAAAGAATTTAAACCAAATTTGTTTCAAAAATTTTTGCAAGTAGTGGTGGTGACAAAATACCCCCCTCCCCCTTGGTAATCTAAATTATGAAATAAGGGTTGGTAATGCTAAGGTTAAACACTGCTTGATATCGGTAGAGCATGATAACATCTCCAGGGCGTAAAAACCTTATCATGACTTTCTTCTGCAGGGAAGTAAATCCGGTTTCCAAGTGTCGTAGACATACTGAAGCCCGATAAAGAGGCTACTCAACTAAATAAAATGGCATTCCACTTCCGATATAGAATGAGACACTGAATGCAATAGAACTTTAAAGAGTACCCATAAATAAAAATACTCTCAAGTTTTCTCACTTTTTGTTCGTACCAACGAGACACTAATAGAACCTTTACTAGTAAGACTCTAGTAGGAAATAACCAGAGCCAGAAGAAATGTCCAATGAGTGGGGAAGGAACGTAACTACCACTGTACATGACGTCATACTGAACACACGGATCAGGACTGTACAGTTGGTCACTCTGTGTTTACGTTCTGTTCTGTGATATACAAAGTTCACGTGCTGCCACCTAGTGGAACAATTTGGTACAAATAATTTCATACAATATAGGTTATGTTATTCAGAAATACCAAATTGTAAAGAAAATTGTTAAAACAAGGGTGTAATATTTATAACATGGTCAGTGAGTCAGTCAGGTAGTAAGAAGAACAAAAAAGTTGACCACTATTATCGGAGTTGTTTGAACATACGTCATCATGCTGAGTTTAAACACTTCATTAGCAAATATACTCAACTATTTGATAAACACACAGACCAATGAGAACACAACACGTAAATATTTATATTTTTGATAAAACACATGTAATATTGTATTCAACCCAACCACTCCCATACTGACCACTTCACTCTGTCTGGTACATATGTTCGTCTGTTTCCCCCACCACTCATTCCACCAACTGCTCCATCATCACCTACATTTCATATCATCCTTTCCTCATTCTCATACTGACCACTTCACTCTGTCGGGTACATATGTTCGTCTGTTTCCCCCACCACTCATTCCACCAACTACTCCATCATCACCTACATTTCATATCATCCTTTCCTCATTCTCATACTGACCACTTCACTCTGTCGGGTACATATGTTCGTCTGTTTCCCCCACCACTCATTCCACCAACTACTCCATCATCACCTACATTTCATATCATCCTCTTCCTCACTCTCATACTGACCACTTCACTCTGTCTGGTACATATGTTCGTCTGTTTCCCCCACCACTCATTCCACCAACTGCTCCATCATCACCTACATTTCATATCATCCTCTTCCTCACTCCCATACTGACCACTTCACTCTGTCTGGTACATATGTTCGTCTGTTTCCCCCACCACTCATTCCACCAACTACTCCATCATCACCTACATTTCATATCATCCTTTCCTCATTCTCATACTGACCACTTCACTCTGTCGGGTACATATGTTCGTCTGTTTCCCCCACCACTCATTCCACCAACTACTCCATCATCACCTACATTTCATATCATCCTCTTCCTCACTCTCATACTGACCACTTCACTCTGTCTGGTACATATGTTCGTCTGTTTCCCCCACCACTCATTCCACCAACTGCTCCATCATCACCTACATTTCATATCATCCTCTTCCTCACTCTCATACTGACCACTTCACTCTGTCGGGTACATATGTTCGTCTGTTTCCCCCACCAGTCATTCCACCAGCTGCTCCATCACCTACATTTCATATCATCCTCTTCCTCACTCTCATACTGACCACCTCACTCTGACGGGCTTGTAAGTCTCCCATATGAGGAGTGTATTCAGATAAAGAGGAAGATTGAGTGGAACTTACAACATGTATGTACAAATGTAGTGTTGGAGTAAAAATGGGATAAAGTAAATTTTATTTGATTATATCGTTCTTATAAATGAAGGTATATTAAAGTAATGAACTGCCTGTTTGAAGAGGAGTTAACGAGAAATGCAAGGAGGAACTGGGAGAGAAAGCAAAGAAAAAGATTAATGGGAGAAGTCACTGAGGGACTATCATTCATTTCTCAGTGCACCTCTTGGAACACAAATCGATTTATTTTAACCGCTGTCATGGTAACGAACTTAAAAAACGCGACGTGTGCTGTTACTCTCGATGACTTTATACTCTTTCTTGTTTTTATTTTGAACTTTCGGTCTTGCAGGCAAAAGAGGATGTTTTCAAACAAACATTTGTACTTTAACCTCCAGCAATAGGAATGGAAAGTATTAAATTATTTGACCCAAAATTCGACGACGGAAATATGTTTTGATCCACCCTGTATTTTATACGGAAACATTTTCGGAAAAAGGTCCGTGTACGCGCGTTTATGTTTGTGTATGTGTATGCGTGCATACGTACGAGCGTAATACTTGTAATAATAGAAGGAGATAGGCTAGATCACTTATACAAGACAAGTAGCTATATATGAAATAGTCTATATAAATATAATTCGACAGTCTGACTCACTCTCACTCTACTTGAGAATTTATCAGTTAGATCACACGTATTATCATATTACTTGTGATAATAGAAGGAGCTAGACTAGGTCACTATTATACAGGACAAGCAGCTATATATGAAATAGTCCATATAAATATAATTCGACAGTCTGACTCACTCTCACTCTACTTGAGAATTTATCAGTTAGATCACACGTATTATCATATTACTAGTGATAATAGGAGGAGCTAGGCTAGGTCACTATTATACAGGACAAGCAGCTATATATGAAATAGTCCATATAAATATAATTCGACAGTCTGACTCACTCTCACTCTACTTGAGAATTTATCAGTTAGATCACACGTATTATCATATTACTTGTGATAATAGAAGGAGCTAGACTAGGTCACTATTATACAGGACAAGCAGCTATATATGAAATAGTCCATATAAATATAATTCGACAGTCTGACTCACTCTCACTCTACTTGAGAATTTATCAGTTAGATCACACGTATTATCATATTACTTGTGATAATAGAAGGAGCTAGACTAGGTCACTATTATACAGGACAAGCAGCTATATATGAAATAGTCCATATAAATATAATTCGACAGTCTGACTCACTCTCACTCTACTTGAGAATTTATCAGTTAGATCACACGTATTATCATATTACTAGTGATAATAGGAGGAGCTAGGCTAGGTCACTATTATACAGGACAAGCAGCTATATATGAAATAGTCCATATAAATATAATTCGACAGTCTGACTCACTCTCACTCCGCTTGATAATTGTTTGTGATAATAGTTTCTGGAGGAGTGAATAGAGAAAGTCACGTGATTACTCAGTGTAATTAACTAATTATAAAGTTGATGGGTAGACGTGAAAGCTCGGCAAGCGACACTTGAGACTTTACTGCGCGCATGTGCGCGAGTAGTCTGGTTTATTGGAACCGCAGTTGGAGAGTAAAGTAGCCGGCTACGCCAGGGAAATCACCAGGAAAACACAACACACGTTTAATTAAAACATATTAATAGCAAGAGTCGCTCGATACTGCTTCTCAAAGTTACTCCCCTTGTTATAGCTACGAGTGTGGTTCTAAACCAGCAGGCTTTGGTCACGTGTCTGCTTAAATACGAGATAAAGTGCGTTACATCGAAATATAGTAAATTGTAACGTTCAGGTATAAAACTTGTAATTGAAATGTAAATTGAATAACAATAATAATTAATAATTATTATAGTAGTGATAATAATAATGATAATATATGAATTAAACTCACGGAAGGATATGGGGCCTAAACGTGAACTCCAAGAGAAATAATTATAAGGTAATAGGAACATACGTAAAATATTTAATCTTGGAAAATGGTAAACGAACAATTAAATATTGCAACGAATATACATATTTAGGAGCCGAAAGAAAGGAAGATGGAAATTATGAAGGTGATATAAGAGGCAGAATATACAAAGATATGTCAGTAATATCAAAATTGAACAGAGTTTTATGGGATTAATTATATTAGAATCAAAACAAGAACAAATATATGTAATTCTATTATAAAAAATCTGATGTTACACTCACATGACTTTCTCTACTCTTGTACTAACCATTCTTACAAACTCTTATTCCTATATCTTCTTCGTGTTAAGATAAACATTTGTATAGCTTATCTTATTGCTTATTTCCTTGTAGGTACAAGGGGAATATTAGAATACAGTAGGCTTTGTGTGATAGTCAAATGTTTTAAAGCTTTGAGATTCTGTTGCCTTTGGATACTTAACATATAAAAAAATGTACAACGATGATCCTTTTCACGAAAGTTCGTTTTCCCAAACTTACACACATAACAAGGAATATCTCCGAAATGGTTCACCCTACAAGAAAATTTATGGAGACATAAATTCTGTATTTTAGCAAGATCTACATTTTTTGTATAGTATAATTTGGTCTATCTCTAACGGTTTACCAGTTATGCAAAAGTCGTCCAGAGTAAATACGACTACAGGGGCTATAGCCAGAAAATTCAAGATATACATTTCATTTATCATAAAAATGTCTCAAACATATGTCATTTTAATCAAAATCGCTAGAGCCATTTTCAAGAAAATCAAAATTTTCGAAAAATTTTCCATGTAAAGGGTAGTTTAGGTTAGAGCTATTTTCTTCAAAATCTTCGTGTCACATCCTTGAAAGACATTGAGCTTAAATACCAACTTTGGTTTTTAACCGACTTTTCGTTTTTGAGTTATGCTGTCCACAGACTGACACACGCAGACACACACACACACACGGACCTTTTTCTAAAAATGCTTTTTTTGGATTCAGGGGGCTTCAAAATATATATTTCCGGTGAAATCTCGACATCGAATTTTTGGGTGGAATACAATACTTCCCCTACTTACCAGTAGAGAAAGTAAAACGTAATTGCATATAGTTCAGAAACTGTGGCATTTGAAATGAAGAATACTAAGTTAATTAAAGTCTACAGAAGTGGATTTTTGGTGATAATGTTCAAGGTAAAATGAAAGTATAAGTTTATTGTTAGAGGAAAGTAAACCAGAGCAATAAGGGGAAGACCCAAATTAACATTGAAGCAAGCAATTGTTCAAATAATGAAAGAAAGGAGAAACAAAGAATATCTCCCGGTTTTTTCTTATACAAGACTTGGTAGCTCTGAATAGCTCAAGTTTTGAACTCCGGAATGTGTTCCTGATGGCGCAATTTGTGTTCCTCTGTAGACGACCTTGTGTATTAAGAAGAAGATAGCACGATTATGTTTTGTCAGCATGGTGTGGTTGGAGAAAGCCATAAAGACATTTTTGTGCGTGTGCAGATGTTTGTTGTGTGTGTGTGTGAGGTTGGCCACTACAGGCTCCTCAGGTTGATGGTTCTTTGACATCCGCGCACACAAAGACCAGGATGACCTCACAGGAAATGACTGGTACATTTTGTGAGGAGGTAATTGAAAGTACCCCTCATTTGGGTTTATATCGCCCCTGGCACACTCTGTAACGAGGTATGGCTGCCCATCTTCACCAGTTAAAGTGTGACCTCATGCATATGAAATTGTTACCAACCACGCAGGTGCCCTACAGCTCAATTTGTTATGTCTTTACTCCAACAACAACGTGCTTAACACGCACTTTCACATTACAGATCTATAGTCACACACGCACACACACAACAATAACTACCTTTCTTATAGTACGAGAAGCTAAATGCTTCTAGGCTACTCATTTTTTGGGTTCCATAGACCATTTGTAATTTTTAAAATTTGTTCCTATAGACGTCTTTTCTTCATAGATATGCCGCTCTTTCTCGGCCTTCTGGACAAATGTCCTTCTTCTTCCTCTTCCTCTTCTGCTTCCTCTTCCTCTTCTTCGTCTTTTTCGTCTTCTTCTTCGTCTTCCTCTTCTTCGTCTTCTTCTTCCTCTTCCTCTTCTGCTTCCTCTTCCTCTTCTGCTTCCTCTTCCTCTTCTTCGTCTTCTTCGTCTTCCTCTTCTTCGTCTTCTTCTTCCTCTTCCTCTTTTGCTTCCTCTTCCTCTTTTGCTTCCTCTTCCTCTTCTGCTTCCTCTTCCTCTTCTGCTTCCTCTTCCTCTTCTGCTTCCTCTTCCTCTTCTGCTTCCTCTTCCTCTTCTGCTTCCTCTTCCTCTTCTGCTTCCTCTTCCTCTTCTGCTTCCTCTTCCTCTTCTTCGTCTTCTTCGTCTTCTTCTTCCTCTTCCTCTTTTGCTTCCTCTTCCTCTTTTGCTTCCTCTTCCTCTTTTGCTTCCTCTTCCTCTTTTGCTTCCTCTTCCTCTTCTGCTTCCTCTTCCTCTTCTGCTTCCTCTTCTGCTTCCTCTTCCTCTTCCTCTTCTGCTTCCTCTTCCTCTTCTGCTTCCTCTTCCTCTTCTGCTTCCTCTTCCTCTTCTGCTTCCTCTTCCTCTTCTGCTTCCTCTTCCTCTTCTTCGTCTTCTTCTTCCTCTTCCTCTTTTGCTTCCTCTTCCTCTTCTGCTTCCTCTTCCTCTTCTGCTTCCTCTTCCTCTTCTGCTTCCTCTTCCTCTTCTGCTTCCTCTTCCTCTTCTGCTTCCTCTTCCTCTTCTGCTTCCTCTTCCTCTTCTGCTTCCTCTTCCTCTTCTTCGTCTTCTTCCTCTTCTTCGTCTTCTTCCTCTTCTTCGTCTTCTTCCTCTTCTTCGTCTTCTTCCTCTTCCTCTTTTGCTTCCTCTTCCTCTTTTGCTTCCTCTTCCTCTTTTGCTTCCTCTTCCTCTTTTGCTTCCTCTTCCTCTTTTGCTTCCTCTTCCTCTTCTGCTTCCTCTTCCTCTTCTGCTTCCTCTTCCTCTTCTGCTTCCTCTTCCTCTTCTGCTTCCTCTTCCTCTTCTGCTTCCTCTTCCTCTTCTGCTTCCTCTTCCTCTTCTGCTTCCTCTTCCTCTTCTGCTTCCTCTTCCTCTTCTGCTTCCTCTTCCTCTTCTTCTTCTTCTTCTTCTTCTTCTTCTATTTCCTAAGCCTGTTTTTATATTCCTTTCAAAGACACATTAGCTGAAGCAACTCGGATAGCCGTGATCGTTAGAGCTATACGCGCCGTACTTACCATCCATTGAAGGCCGCGATATCGCAAGTTCGAATTCCAACAACAGTAGTCAAAGGCGGCTATGGTAAAGTAAGGGGAGGGCCCAAGTAAAGTAAACGGTGTAAAGGCACGGGGTTACAGTTGCAGGGACAAATTAGTGTTGTATTACAACGTCAGTATAGCTTCCCTATGTACGGCGAATACCATCTTATCCATAAGACATTAATAGTCTTGCGTCTCTGAATATACCTATAATTTTCTACAGACAGTTACTTAATGACAATAACATAAGAACAGAAGAATGCGCCACGGAGGTTAGTAATGACAGAGTAGCGACAACACTGTAATCATATTGTTGCGTACGTCGGAATAAAATTACCACCACAATAAACAAGACAGTAATCTACGACTGAACAATGGAGAAAGTGGCAGCAGCGGCGGCATGCAAATTATCATCATAAAACAAGCGCTTAAAATGTCTAATCATACGTGCTATACTCACTTGTTTCAAAGTAAACAAATGCCCAACAATAAATTGAAGCGTGTACTCACATAACTTTCATTTCGCTCTTGGTACAAATTGTTCATGTTGTGATAGGTATAATGACTGAAGGAGAAGTCGCTGCTCGCTATATCTCATGCCTGGGATGTAAAAAAAGTATAACCTCTTGGATTGTAGAAAAGTATAAGAACTTGAAAATTGAAACCAATAACAAGAAATATCTCAGAAGTAGTTATCTTCAGAAAAAATATTGTCCTTCAACGAGATATACATTTTTGTATAGTACTTACGGTTAAATTCAATATTTATATTTCACTTGCCATGAAAATGTATTAAACATGCAGTATTTTAAGCAAAATATTTCTGAGAAAATTGCTTTTTTAAATCTTCCATATGAAGGATTGTTTGTGATTGTTGTGCCTTCCTTTGTTTAGAACGAATACTAACAAATGATGGGTGTTTTAGCACTAAAAAGCTTGATTCATAGGTAAATAAGTATTAACAAGCAGGAAAAATAACCCATACCCCATGGTGGCCAGCCCCGGAATCGAACACAGGACTTCCCTAATGTGGACTGGTGCTAGGTGTTGGAAATGCAGGTTAAAGCAAAGTAGATTTGAAGTGTGTGAGCCGCAAAGCAAACAAACGCCCTAGTCACGTGATCTGGTTGCTGACACAGAATCAAAGTTTGATGTTGAAATTATTACGTTACCTGAACAACGACAAGCCCTAGAATCAATTACGGAACAGTCACGCATCTGCTTGACGTCATCGCATGAACGCCAATCAAGAAGTTAGTGTGGCTGGCTCTCTCTCCATGTGACACATTAGTTTCCTGGACTACTCCCATCAGTGGAAAAGTGCCACATGGCCACCCCAATTACTGCCTAATCCGATGTAACGTGTTGCTACAAATTAAATTTGTGGTCTCAAATCACACGCTTGTATTGTTCCTCGCGAACACAGCGCTGCCCGTGGAGAACCAGCTAAGTACGTGGTTCGATTCTTGCTGCACGGACCGTCTGGCTAGGAAGCATTGTATTCCTACTAAACTTTCTATACACAGATTTCACTAGAAACACATGTTTTGAGTCACCCTGAACTGAAAAACACAAAGATAAGAAATTATTGTAGAGGGCTTACTGACAAATACTACGTAAAACGTAAGAGGAACAAAATTATATTTCATAATATTGTGACTTTGGTGGGTGTAAAGTAAAGAAGACAGATGTAGTCGAGATAAAGAAACACTTTTATTTCCGTAAACAGTAACTTTTTACACTCGTTGCAACAGCAAGAAGGTCTTTACCGATTCACCAACAGCACGGCTCCGAATTCGTAACACAAAAACTGTCCCTTCTCACACTTTACCGCTATTTATATCTCCCAGGCACTATTCTGGAAACTTCAGGAAAGTTCAGTTATTATTGCGGTGAAATACAAAGCAGAAAACTCCAGAAGTCTCTATCCCTTTCTCTCTTTCGGCAAGCGCCCCAACAATGCGGCCGTTCTCTGTCTCTTCCCTTCGGCTCCTTTGCGGTAGTGCCGACAATAATGCGATGGGCGACAATATAAAAACCTAATGCAGATAATAAAATTACAACAGTTGAAGATCTAACTGTTGACAAGTTATTAATTAGTAATTTATCATCATCATCACGGTATAAGCCTTGTGGCTCGTTCCGACTTCAAGGAAATTGATCGGACCATCTCATTCGTGGCCTGCAAACATTTCTTCTACCTACAGGTTTATACTTGTGCACTATTTGTGGTGTACGGTCTTCGGTCATTCTCTGCACATGATCTTGCCATTTTTTGCCTGTATGCAATGATTGTTTCATTTAGACTCTGAATTTCCAATTCTCTTCTAATATCCTCGTTTCTTTTCTTGTCTATGAGTCTATAACCTGCCACCTGTCTCAGAAATTTCATCTCAGCAGCCTCCACTTGTGAGATAGTCAAGACCCAGTTTTCACACCCATAAAGCAGGGTTGGGATCGCCATTATTTTATACAGTTTTAACAAAGTTTGACGATTACAATTTTTAAAAGTTCTTTTTATTGTGCCACATATTGTTTGGAATTAGTAATTTATATAATATATATTAGTATATATTAGTAATTTATATAAATTATAAAACTTGGGAACATTAAATTGCAATTTTGGTTAGTCTTCTGCTGACCAGCCTATGTATATTGTGACTTTTGGTGGTTTGGTTGTGAAGTAAAGACGACAGATGTAGTCGAGATAAAGAAACACTTTTATTTCCGTAAACAGTAACTTTATACACTCGTTGCAACAGCAAGAAAGTCTTTTTCGATTCTCCAACAGCACGACTCCGAACTCGTAACACAAGGAACTAACTCTTCTCCGTCGGCACGACTCCTCAACCTTCACATACGTCTGACTCCGTCGGCACAACTACTCAACGCTTCACATACGTCTGACCGCCTCTTCTCCGTCGGCACTACTCAACGCTTCACATACGTCTGACTGCTCCAGGAGTCCAGGAGTGAGTACTAGTCGTCTGGGTTAACCCAGGCGGATGGTAAGGTGGCCATGGTACCTATCCGTTTAAATACGGATTTACCCGTGTGGTGGTATAGGTTGGTATATGTAGCAGGCTTTTTGTCTTTGTAATGTCTGATGGTGCAGGGTGGGTTCCTGTTTTGTCACCGGCGGCGGGATCTGTCGGGTCTTGGATGTCTAGCCATCCAAGCGACCATTTCCCTACTGATTACTTCGTCAGCCGTGGCCGACGAGCAATGCAGTGCCAGTGACAGGAAACCGAGGGGAATAGGTGATAGGTGTGGAGGATGATGAAGGCAAAGCGGTACCTACCAGCCAAGGGCGTCCTTGGGTAGACGGTAGCTCTGTCTCCGCCTAGGGAGGCGATGGTCATATTGCCCCAGGCTGTTCACCAGCTGGTTTGGGTGAGGTGTGAGTTTGTCATACATTGTGCGAGTCCTGTCTCGCACTACGTCCACAATGTATGGGATGCCGGAATGAGTGTGAAGGATGTGTGATGGAAACCTACGGTCGGTATCGTAGATCATCCTAAGCGCCCTGTTCTGCACGGTCTGCAGCCTGCGGATGGTGGAACGAGCCACCGTACTCCAGACCTCGCACCCGTACAGGATCAGGGGCGGGACGATCGCACGGTACAAGCGTAGTTTCAGGTATGTGGGCATGGTTGATTGGAGTATGGGATATAGCTGTCTCAGGGCGCCATGTCCCTGACCGACCTTTGTTCTGACATGTGGAGTGAAGGTTAGACCACGGTCAAGTAGTACCCCCAGATATTTGGCAGAGTTAACCCAAGGGATTCTTCTCCGCCGCATTGCCAGGGATACACCCGGCCGCCAGTTTCGAACTTTGCCCAGTAGTAGAGCCTGGCTCTTCTGCGGGCTAATGGCCATTCTCCACTGTTCACTCCACCTGCCGATAGCGTCGAGCTGTCGCTGAAGTGGAGGGAAGCAGTACCGAACATTTTTGTTCTGTGCCAGTATGAGGACATCGTCAGCATACTGGCACGTAACAGTATGCGGTTCCACGGGTAGGTCAGACATGTAGGCAGCAAAGAGCAGCGGCGATAGCACGCTACCCTCCGGAACTCCAGCCGCTATGGGTCTGACCGAGGACAACTTCCCCTCCACCCGCACCCGAAAAGAGCGATCCCGAAGGAAGCTACCAATCAGGGTGAGGTAGGGGGGAGGGATTTCAGCCTCTCTGAGTTTGTACAGTAACCCCTGGTGCCATGTGGTTGCAAAGGCTTTTTCTACATCCAGAAGCACCGCGACTGTTTTGAAGTTTTCCTGGAAACCCAGGGCAACCTTCTCAACCAGCCGCAGCAGCTGTAGTGTAGTGGAATGTCCATGACGGAAACCGAACTGATGATCCAGGATAAGTTGCCTTTCCTCGAAGAGAGGAGTGAGGCGGGATAGGAATAATCGTTCAAAGATTTTTGAAACGATGGGTAATAGGCTTATGGAACGGTAATTGGAAGGGAAAACCGGGTCCTTGCCGGGCTTCAAAATGCAGACCACCCTCGCCTCCTTCCAAGAAGTAGGAAAGTGACGAAGCTGCAGACATGCATTATAAATCCTCGTCAGGTGGACTACGGCCTTTCGGGGAAGGTGCTGGAGCATGGGCGCCATGACGCCATCATGCCCAGGGGATTTGCCAGGTTTTAATCTGATTTCAGAAGCCACCTGTCTTGGGGTGACTAAGGGGATTTGGATCTCTGCGCGTGGCGGCGGAGGTGCCTCATAGAGGTAATCTACCGTCGCCTCCACGAGTTCAGTAAAGTCTTCGTCCTGGACATCTTCCCGGGGTTCGAATTGGGACTCTAGATGGTCTGCGAAAGCCGTGGCTTTCTCTTGGGGCTCAAAAGAGAGTCTCCCGCGAGTGCCATGTAGAGGATGCTGATGTGCGTTTTTGTCCTTTCTAAGGGACCTAATTATCCGCCATGGTTGTTTCTCGGAGAGGTCTACGTTTGCCATCGTGTTTTCCCAGGCTGTTTTGCGGTGTAAACGCAGCAGGCGTCGTGACAGGGACTTGAACCGCTGGTAGACGGCCTGTATCCTGGGATGGCGGAAACGCTGCCAGAGCCTTCGGACAGTTGCTTTGGCTTTGAGCAACTGTCTGAGTTCAATGGGAATGGTGCGAGGGTTAGGTATGTCGGATGGAATGCGGTGCGTGTGGGCACGCACTACATCCCGGATGTGTTGGGAGAATGCCGTGGCTGCCGCCTCCAGTGTATCGATAGAATCGACACGCGGACGCGGGTCCACAGACTGGTTGAGTTCATGGATGGCTGCATCCCAGTCGACCTCGTATGTCCAGTCTGGAGTGACCAGAGCTGGCAGGTCAATGTTGGAATCCATCAAGACAGGGTCATGGTCGGAGTCCAATTCATTGATCGCTGAGAGGTCTAGATGAAAAGGGATGTTTTTGGTGACCATGATATCGAGCACATCTGGCCTCCCTCGGGCCGGATGGAACGTAGGTCCTCTCGGTCCATGCGCAAGAATGCTTGGGTTACCGCTGATCAGGCGGTAGAGCCCTCGCCCCTTGGCATTGGTAGCGCGGCTATGCCAATGTGCATGCTTAGCGTTGAGGTCGCCGGCGATGCAAACCGCAGGATGCAGGTTCAGGAGGGTGTTAATATCAGCTTCGTAGAAGCGGTTGTCAGGAGGGTCGTATGCCACTACCAACACCGTGTCCACCCCGCCAATGGCAAGCCTAATGGCACAGGCCTCCACGTGTTGTAGTGGTGGGATAGGGAAGGATGTGTGAGTGATGTGGTTCTTGATGAAAATGGCTGTACCGCCCCCCGGTCGGCCGACCCGATCAGACCGATGGGTGACGTAACTCGGCAGCGAGAAGTTGGTTGCAGCATCCAAGTGGGTTTCGCAGACCATCAGAATGTCAATTCCATACGACTGCACAAACTCAACGAGGCTTGGGTAATGGCCCCTTATGCCATTTGCGTTCCAGAACGCAGCCCTGAATGGTCTCCGGACAAGTCTGGAGGCCATTACTTGGCTGAGTTAGGGAACAGCTGGGCCAGGGTTTGGACCAGTAGGGCATGCTTCTGCATGGGGCTCAGGTTAGGGCTTTCGTATTGCAGCTTGAATTTACGAAGTGCAGGCAAGATTCGGTTAATTATGTTGTTGAACCACAGGGTTAGGTCCTGAAATTCCTCCAGATCCGCCTGCGAGAGCGTTCCCCCTAATGCAGGGGGGGTCATGGGTACAGTGGGGACCACAGGTGCCACCTGTGGGCCGGCTGTAACAGCAGTATCCCTTGGTGCCAGAGCTGCCTCAGTGGACTGCTCTGCCGGCGCCTTGGGAGGCTCTCGAGGAGCTGTGCTTGCTCGCTCCGCGGCTTGACGCTTGCTCTTGTGTTTCCTTCGCCGCTTAGGTTTAGGAGGAGCATTGGCCACAACAGACTCCTCTGTATGGCCTGGAGGTGGTGCCGAAACTTCAGTCGTGGCAGGGGCAGGTACTATTGCCTGGGCCAGTGTCTTTTCTGCCCTATTAAGGGCGTATGAGAAGGAAACGCCGGGGCGGACCTCTGCCGCTTCCGCACGTCCCTTGCGACGGCTATCTATGATTTTCAGACGCGTCGCGCATCCTTTGTAGACACTGCAGTGCGCGCCTTTGCAGTTGACACATTCCCTGTCCGTATCCGGCTTAGGGCAGTCCTGCACTCTGTGGGTTCCACCACATCGCAGACATGCAAGCGGGCGCTCACATGCCATGCTGGAATGGTGAAATCCCAGGCAATTGCGACACTGCACGGGACCCTCCTTACCGTAAAAGCGTTCCACCTTTACGGCAGTGTAGATTAGGTGACGCACAGTGTCAATGGGCTGAACTTGTTGGTCGCGCACTTTGTCCACCACGACCAGAAACAGTGGCATGGGCACCTTTTCAGGTCCTCTGTCGGAGACGATAGTCTTCTTCAACTGGGCCACTGTTGCTGTAATGTCATGTTCTTCGAGGAGTGCCAGCCTGACTTCCTCGGTAGAGCAGTCGGAGGCAAGGCCTCTGATTATTCGCCTTTCCAAGTAAGGACGTGTGGGCGAATAACTGTAAAACGGGATTTTTAATTCCCGAAGTACAGCCTTGGCTGCCTCAAAATCCTCAAGTGAGGAGGTCTTGATGTTAACTTTCCGTGGCCTCCTTATTGCCTCAAAGCGTCTTTTCAGGCGCGAAGCTAGGAGCCGCATGGTTTTTGTATGCTCCTTGAAAGCATCCGCTACTATTGGCGGTATTTTCTCCCCCCCCCCCTTTGGTTGGGGGTTGGGTAGTAACCTGTGGTTCTTGCTGCTGAGAGCCCGTGGAGTTACGCCTGCTCCGGCGTCCCTTCACCTCAGTGAAGCCCTCGGTGTCAGTTTCCATGTCTGCCTCTGAGTCAGAGGGAGAGAAAGGATGATAGGAAACCAGTGGTGGTGACTCACTATCTATGACCTGTCGCGGGGCAGAACACTTGCGCTTTTTACGCGCAGGTGGTACCGCCTCGGGGACAGAGATGCATGACGATGATGTTGTTGGTCCGTCGGTCAGCACGGTTGCCCTCCGGCTGCTTGCAGAGGACCGGACCCCCTCCTTAGAGGAGGAGGCGCCTGGGCAAGCCATTACGGCTTGAGGTGTTGGACCAGGGGTCCTCACCTTTGGCTGCAGCCTTGCAAGCCCGTAGTCACGTGGTCCGTCAGTCAGTTTGTCTGAGTCGGGAATGGTGATGAAGGGAAGGGGTATAGTTACCTGGCTCCGCTATGTACCAGCACGCACCCCTCCGGGAGCAGGATCGATGTCGAAGAAGCGCAAGTGATGACTGGTGCGACACGCTACCGTTTGCTGTCAAACGTCTTGCAGCGTGCCGCGAAACTGTGCTTTCACCTGAGTAGGTGCGTAGTTTTTAGCTCCACCACCACGTCGCCGCGGTCGTTCTCCCGCTTATTCCCCTGAATCGAGGATCCAAGCAGTCCAAGCACTCCAAGCTCCCAATGGTCCCGCAGAATCGAGGTGTAGACGCTACGAGCTCCAATCATGGAATGTCTGACTGCTGTCGCACTTTACCGCTATTTATATCTCCCAGGCACTATTCTGGAAAGTTCAGTTATTCGGTGGAATACAAAGAGGAAGATTCCAGAATCTTCTATCCTTTTCTCTCTTTCAGCAAGCGCCGCAACAATGCGGCCATTCTCTGTCTCTTTCCTTCGGCTCCTTTACGGTAGTGCCGACAATAATGCGATGGGTGACACTGCTGCTGTCGGCAATTAGATGCGGCGGGCGCGGTGACAATATTTTGTGCTACCTTGTTTAAAACCTCTCCATTAAGATTTTAATCAGAGGTGTTACTTCGATGCATGATTATACAGGCGCGGAAGTCGTAAACGAGGAAAATATTGGTAAAAACTAACCAAATCTACCTCGTTATTAGTTCTGTTAGATTGTCAATCAATAATTTCCATCTGTAAGTCATTTCATATATATGAAATAGTACTTATGGAGTTCGCAAGCTCTGCAGACTTTTTCAATCAGGGTTAACCATGTCTTTACCAAGAACGTATCTAATATCCGCCGTTCTAAAGTAGAGTACGTACCGGTGCCTGTTGTAGGAGAAATGACACAATGTGTCACCTCTCCCCATTATGGGCTCACGTAGCAAGCAGGTGCGCTACCAAACTGAGCTACGGGGTCAGACGAGTGAACAGAGAAAAACATGCGAGGCCATAAGAAACTGCTTTATATTTGATAGAAAGATGCTGAAAGAATGTTGTTTTCTCATATTAAAAATGTGGCCCTTGCAATAAAGGGACAATATTATTGATTTGTTGAGTTAAATGAACTGAAAATTGGTACCGGAGAAAGGCAGAATGATTGTTCACTTTCTTTTGTTACTCTGTAGGCCTTTGTGTGTGTTACGTAGGAACCAACATCCAGCTTTGTGGAATAATGAGGCAGACAGGCAGACAGGTAGTTGTGTGTGTGTGTGGGGGGGGGGGGCGGGGGGGCGGGGCGGGGGGAAATATACAAACAACGTCTGTCTACCTTCTTCTCAGTTTTCAATTTAGATAGTTCACTCACTCTCTCTTTGATTTGTGTTTTATGAGGCTCCTGTTTCCTATCGTTTCAACATGAATACTCGGGAAATGTGTTGCACTCACATGACTTTCTCTACTCTGCTACTAACCATTATAACGGAATTTGGAAGCTTTGACTATCGCTTTGACTATTCCCCTTGTACCTACAAGGAAATAAGGAGTAAGATAATTTGTAGAAAAGGCCTCTCTCTCTGTTTGTGTTTGTGTGCGTGCGTGTGTGTGTAGACAACAACTCAAAAACGAAAAGTCGGTTAAAAACCAAATTTGGTATTTAAGTTTAACGCCTCATAAGGATGCAACACAAAGATTGTGAAGAAAATAGTCCCACCCTAAACTACCCTTTACTTGGAACATTTCTTTGAAAATTTTGATTTTCTTTAAAATAGCTCTAACGATTTTGATTAAATTGTCATATGTTTAAGATATTTCTATGACAA
The DNA here is from genome assembly GCA_030765045.1 of Tenodera sinensis. Classification (NCBI taxonomy): domain Eukaryota; kingdom Metazoa; phylum Arthropoda; class Insecta; order Mantodea; family Mantidae; genus Tenodera; species Tenodera sinensis. Next base: position 5,907,658 of record CM060961.1, on the reverse strand, counting down.
ATTACATGTATATCTTGAATTTTCTGTCTATAGCCCCTGTAGTCGTATTTACTCTGGACGAGTTTTGCATAACTGGTAAACTGTTAGAGATAGACCAAATCATACTATACAAAAAATGTAGATCTTGCTAAAATACACAATTAATGTCTCAATAAATTTTCTTGTAGGGTGAACCATTTCGGAGATATTCCTTGTAATGTGTGTGAGTTTCGGATAACTTAGAACTTTCGTGAAATGCAACATCGTTGTTCATTTTCTTATATGTTAAGTGTGCAAAGAGAAAGGAATCTCAAAGCTTTAAAAGATTTGACTATCACACAAAGTCTACTGTATTCTAATATTCCCCTTGTACCTACAAGGAAATAAGCAGTAAGATAATTTGTACAAATGTTTATCTCAACTAACATGAAGAAGATATAGGAATAAGAGTTTGTAAGAATGGTTAGTGCAAGAGTAGAGAAAGTCATGTGAGTGTAACACATCAGATTTCGTCCCGCAGGAGTGCTAGATGGTTTTATAGGCTCAGAAAGCGCTTTCCAAGAATCGTTGATGAACTGCGATATTCAGGGATACCAACCCCTGTATCTTAGACAAGACAAAAACGCTGTGTTTCGTTCAGCAAGTCCTAAAATAATTTGTTTGTTGTTATTAAAAGAGCAAGAGGAAGGCTTAACGTTGTTGAAAACGCAGCTTCACTTTTTAATGAGTGTATCGGTGAGCAGAAAACAATCAAATGAGAAGAAAGGAGGAGAAGAACGGGTACACAGGGTAAGGTTTTTAAATGGAAAAAATACACTAATTTTCTTTGTGTTTGCGAGCTGCGAGTTGTTTGATCTGGTTCTAATTAACAGGAAACAATGTGAGAGCAAATTTGATGCAGGGTCACGAAGCTCGCCGTAAGCCCTTTTTATTATTATTATCATCTTTGTTACTATTTTCGTTTGTACACGCGGAGCAGCGGGAAATAAATGAGAGAAAAGGTAAAATTGTGGTTAAGGCAAGCCGAAATTACTGGACCAAAATCATTCATACTTGCTGGGTCGCCTCAACTGTTTGTTCATTGTGACGTATTTCTACATGTTCAATTGTTTCACCGGAAATACGCGTGTTGCACTCATATGACTTTCTCTACTCTTGTACTAACCATTCTTACAAACCTTTATTCCTATATCTTCTTCGTGTTAGTTAAGATAAACATTTGTACAAATTATCTTATTGCTTATTTCCTTGTAGGTACAAGGGGAATATTAGAATCTTTTAAAGCTTTCAAATTACGTTCTCTTTGCTCGGTCAACATATAAAAAAATGAATGATATTCCATTTCACAAAAGTTTTAAGATTACCGGAACTGATACAAATAACAAGCAATATCTCCGAAATGGTTTACTCTACAAAAAAATTATTTCGACATAAATTGTGTATTTTAGCAAGATGTGCATATTTTGTATAGTAAGATTTGATCTCTGTCTTACGATTTACTGGTTATGCAAAGGTCATCAAGAGTAAACAGGACTCCGTGGGCTATTGCCAGAAAATTCAAACTATAAATTTCATTTGCTATAAAAATACCTCAAACATATGCAATTCTAGTTAAAATCGTGAGGGACATTTTCAAGAAAATCAATATTTTCGAAAAAGTTTCCATGTAAAGGGTAGTTTAGGATGGAGCAATTTTGTTCAAAATCTTCGTGTCGCATTCTTTAAAGACATTAGACTTAAATACCAACTTTGGCCCTTAACCGACTTTTTGTTTTGGAGTTATGCTGTCCACACACACACACACACACACACACACACACACACACACACACACACACACTTTGCTATATGCAGTAGAGCAAGTAAAAACGAAAAGTCGATTAAAAATCTAAGTTTGGTATTTAAGTTTAACATCTTTTAAGGATGCAACGGGAAGATTTTGATGAAAATTGCTCCACCGTAAAGTACCCTTTAAATGAAATTTTTTTTGAAAACTTTAATTTTCTCGAAAATGGCTCTAACGATTTTAATTCAAATAGCACGTGTTCAGGAGATACGTGGGCTGTACTAGATGTACAAAGCTTTATTTCTATGCATCATTTCCTTGTAGGTCAGTAGCGATTCCCAATATCGTCGATGAGAACTGTCGAGCTCTGCAAAATACATACCGGACTACACCTCTCAATTATTAACAAATCTTTTACCAGGAAGTCATTTCTTGAGGTTTGGAAACAAAACAATTAAAGCTGAATCTGATGAATAGGGTTCTCGAGGAAGCAATTTGAACTTGCTCATTCATTTTGACCATAGCTAACGTATGTCTGAGCTGGTGCATAGTCTTTATGAAAGAAAACTTTCATTTCCCAAATGCGGCCCTTTTATGTTTTATTTCATTAATCAAATGATGCAACAAGTTCCCATAATACTCACCCTCGATTGTTTTTTATCTTTTTGGAGATAATGAATGGGTGATTTCCCCCCCCCCCCTAAGGTCCAAAGTATGCTCGCCGCACATTAATGTATTAGCTTTGCAAGTTTTCCGATATGATTTAAAGGTTCTTTAGTTTATATATGTTGAATGGATTTAATTTTCTTCCTTTTCTTTTGCTTTTTGGCCACACGCCGCAGTTAGTACCATTCATTGCCGGAAGCTACCGTAACAGTTAACTTAAAACCTATTTTAGCGGGTAAGTTTCCTACCGTTAAAGTCCAAGGACTAGTCTGGAATTGTGTGGAAGCACACTGGAGTTGTCTTTTGTTTGTAGAATCCCCAATATTTCACAGCTGTGTGACGTGTCGGTCACTTGCATCGTTATACATGCTCATATATTTGAACTTGTCTAGCTTCTGGAATCGGCTCTTCAATTATGCTCTCCAGTATTCATTTAGCCGGAGAAACCGCCGAAAAAAGTCAATGTGTTAGAAAGATCGGTCATGGGAACCGAACTTACGACCTCCCAAATGCGAGGCCGCTGGGTTGGAGTAAACTTTAGTTAGAACAGTTGGTAGCAGTAGATATTCATAGGTGGCGCGCCTCGCGGCTTGGAGACCAAGTTTCTACGCCGAATTTACTTAGCGCTTGGCGAAGCTAACCGATCATAATGTTTCATTAAGGGTAGCTAGGTTGGTATGTTGGACTAGAGCCAAAGTGACCGACCGGTTTCGTTAAAAACATCAAGAGCCATTAAGAAAATAGCGAGGGAAGGGCGGAAAACGGTCCTTGCAGAAGTGTAAAGTATTTGGTAGTGTTATCTTGAGGAAGGCTGGCAGCTCGGGGTGAATTAACCTTTATAGAGCCCTAATTGTCTGGTATTACAAGCAGCGGCAATGGCGTCGTTTCCCGCCCCATCCTATCCTACTTAACAAGCGATTAAACAAACGATCAGCTTCTATACGCAAAGCTGTAGTATCAAACTTCACAACTTCCCGTTAACAAGAACTTGCCTTTAATCTTCCTACGCGACACATTCCTATGTATCTACTTTTGTTTTCTACTTCCTTTATCGCTTCCTAAGGGAGGGATTGCATTCTACTCACACTTTCAAAATAGAATTATGATGGCCACTTTGAAAGGTAACACTATAATACGTGTTCACTTTTTCTGCAATGGGCCATGAACCAACCTGCTCATCCTCCATGTGGTGGACTTTGTATCTAACGACGCACTCCTTCACTTGCCGTGAATGTCATAGTTCTCATAACAAACAGTATTGCAGATGTCGCTGTCTAAACCCTCCATATATACTCGTATACCGGGTATAAACTGTCTTATATAGTCATAAACATAGACATTTTCAGTGTCGTTTGATTGAGCTTGTTTACGTTGTCGCTGCCCAGTATTTCGTGGGCTAGGTGCATGTGCACTGAACTTGAAGGGTCAGGTGCTGATTTCCGTGTTATTCTTGTGCATCTCTGTTTTAATTTATTTGTATCTCAACAAATTTCAAGATAAAAACAAATCTAATTAGGCGTTGACACCTAAAATAACATAAATAGCTTTAAACCTTCATCAAATGAACCTCATTTTCCACTGAAGCATCGTAAAACCATTACCACCATTATTGTAAACAATATGATGGAAGTAGTTCCCTTTACCGCGGTTAGATGTGGCCCTTGCATATATCAAAACATGTAAGAGAAGCTATTCTTCGATTCGAAAGTTCAGGTCTGTCATTCAAAGATGCTGTGAATATTATTGCCGTGAAATACCTGGAGTTGCACATTCCTGCAGAAGGATCTCGAAAACAGTGGTCGTTTTGAAGTTATGAAAGACATAAATTCACTAGTGCACGGAGAAAAGTGTGCACAAATTGCTACAATAGCATCTGTGAGGGGAGCTCGAATGACGTCATGTGTGGTTGAAAATAGTCCTATTCAAGAATAATGTCACCCATCGCATTATTGTCGGCACTACTGCAAAGGAGCCGAAGGAAAGAGACAGAGAATGGCCGCATTGTTGGGGCGCTTGTCGAAAGAGAGAAAAGGATAGAGGCTTCTGGAATCTTCTGCTTTGTATTTCACCGCAATAACGGAACTTTCCAGAATAGTGCCTGGGAGATATAAATAGCGGTAAAGTGCGACAGACAGTGGACAGACGTATGCGAAGCGTTGAGGAGTCGTGCCGACGGAAAGAAGAGACGTATGTGAAGCGTTGAGTAGTCGTGCCGACGGAGAGGACAGACGTATGTGAAGCGTTGAGTAGTCGTGCCGACGGACAGGACAGACGTATGTGAAGCGTTGAGTAGTCGTGCCGACGGACAGGACAGACGTATGTGAAGCGTTGAGGAGTCGTGCCGACGGAAAGGACAGAGGTATGTGAAGCGTTGAGGAGTCGTGCCGACGGAGAAGGGACAGTTGTTGTGTTACGAATTCGGAGCCGTGCTGTGAGTGAATCGGAAAAGACTTTCTTGCTGTTGCAACGAGTGTAAAAAGTTACTGTTTACGGAAATAAAAGTGTTTCTTTATCCCGACTACATCTGTCTTCTTTACTTCACACCCAACCAAATTGCTTACGAAGCAATACCGAATGTTTTCAGCAGACATTTTTGGATACCTATCTTTTGCAATGGCAAAAAATCTACAAAACAAACCTATCCTCCTTGTGTGGTTATTGCATGTCTAAAAGGAGCTGTAAACGGACATTTTAGTCAAAATATTTGGATTCATTTTGTAGAAAGTAAAAATAATCAAACATGTCCAAATAAGTGGTAATTTGGTACTGACGTATTTCCTTAAAAATTTCGCGCTCTTTATTTGTAAGATTATGAAGTTAAATGCCACATTTGCTGTTTAACCAATTTTTATTTACGAATGTTTACTTTCTCTACTGGTAAGTAGAGGAAGTATTGTATTCCACCCAAAAATTCGTTGTCAAGATCTCACCGGAAATATATGTTTTGAGACCCCCTGAATAAAAAAAAAAGTATTTTTAGGAAAAGGTTCGTGTGTCTGTCTGTCAGTCTGTGGACAGCATAACCCAAAAACTAAAAGTCGGTTAAGTTGGTATTTAACTTTAATATCTTTCAAGGATGCAACCCGAATATTTTGAAGAAAATAGTCCCACCCTCAACTACCCTTTCGAAAATTTTGATTTTCTTGAAAAAGCCTCCAACAATTTTGATTAAAATGCCAATGTTTAAGATATTTTTAAGACTAATGAAATGTATATTTTGAAATGTAGATCATACTAAAACCCAATTTATGTTTAAATAATTTTTGTGTAGAGTGAACCATTTCGGAGATATTCCTTGTGATTCGTGTCAGTTTCAGAAAACTTAAAACTTTCGTGAAATGGAATATCGTTGTTCATTTTTTGTGTGTTAAGCGTGCAGAGAGAACGGGGTCTCAAAGCTTTAAAAGATTTGACTGTCGCACAAAGTCTACTGTATTCTAATATTCCCCTTGTACCTACAAGGAAATAAGTAATAAGATAATTTGTACAAATGTTTGTCTCAACTAACATGAAGATATAGGAATAAGAGTTTGTAGGAATGGTTAGTACAAGAGTAGAGAAAGTCATGTGAGTGCAACATATCAGGTTTTTCTAGTAATAGATAAACAAACGTTATCACAGGCACACACATTGGATTACCTACGTGTATTGCGATTCAAATTTTAATATTGAATTTTGGTTCAAATATAATATCTCATTTAACAATTAATGACTTAATACAGAAACTGAAGCCAAACCCTCCTCAATTTTGAACCACTTCACGAGTAACTTAATGGCTGTAGACAAATGAACAAGGCAGGGCGCACATTAACAACAGTATACGAATGCAGTGCTCATTAACACGGCGCTAGAGAAAGCCAGAATCGATTACAGCACACAGATCGATATAAGTCGAGCAAAGAAACATCCGATAGGCGTTCACTGTGGACAACAATAATTAATGTGGTACAGAAGCTTTCGAAAACAAGCTAAGAGCGACGCCAAGGAAACCACAAGGCATTGTGGGTAATCGGCTGCTGCTTCCTCGGAAAGGTCGTTCTCTCTTTTTATTGTATACAAAGACCAGGGCAGTTAAAACAGCAGAGGTTCTCACAATGTGGGACGCGACCCCCGAGGGAATAATGTAAAGGTTGGATGTGACGTTGTAGATGCTGCGCTGCACTCACATGACCTTCTCTGCTCACTCCTCTACAAGCTATTCTTACAAACTCTTACTCTTCTATCTACTTCATAATAATAAACATAATCATTTGTACAAATTAGTTTATTACTAATTTTCTTGTAGATGGGGAATATTAGAATAGGGTAAGCTTTGAGCGATAGTATATTTGTATATTTTGTATATTTGATACAAGAGTAGAGAAAGTCATGTGAGTACAACACATCAGATTTCTTTTTATCTTGATGTTTACTCTTTGAGGAGGTGAAATTTGCGCAAGATATTTATTGAATGTTCGCTGTTATTTAATTAATTACGTGTTTGCGTAGTTAGCCTCGGGTATGGGTCTTTCATCATTTATAGCCGTTGTGTTGAGAAATACATACCCAAGAATTCTTCCCACAATCATGCGAACTTTATTTATTCTCACCGCTTTAAAATGTGTATGTTACATCAGGCCAATCAATGCTAAAGGACAAGCACCACGGACATCGTCGGGTATTTCACCTAGTAACAAAGAAGCACAAGACTATTGGACAAGTACAACCTAAGTCTAAATGTTGTAGTGATAAATCATCAAACCACGGACAACGTCGGGTATTTCACCTAGTAACAAAGAAGCACAAGACTATTGGACAAGTACAACCTAAGTCTAAATGTTGTACTGATAAATCATCAAACCACGGACAACGTCGGGTATTTCACCTAGTAACAAAGAAGCACAAGACTATTGGACAAGTACAACCTAAGTCTAAATGTTGTAGTGATAAATCATCAAACCACGGACAACTTCGGGTATTTCACTTAGTAACAAAGAAACACAAGACTATTGGACAAGTACAACCTAAGTCTAAATGTTGTAGTGATAAATCATCAAACCACGGACAACGTCGGCTATTTCACCTAGCAACAAAGAAACACAAGGCTATTGGACAAGTACAACCTAAGTCTAAATGTTGTAGTGATAAATCATCAAACCACGAACAACGTCGGGTATTTCACCTAGCAATAAAGAAACACAAGGCTATTGGACAAGTACAACCTAAGTCTAAATGTTGTAGTGATAAATCATCAAACCACGGACGTCGGGTATTTCACCTAGTAACAAAGAAACACAAGACTATTGGACAAGTACAACCTAAGTCTAAATGTTGTAGTGATAAATCATCAAACCACGGACGTCGGGTATTTCACCTAGTAACAAAGAAACACAAGACTATTGGACAAGTACAACCTAAGTCTAAATGTTGTAGTGATAAATCATCAAACCACGGACAACGCCGGGTATTCCACCTAGTAACAAAGAAACACAAGACTATTGAGAAGTACAACCTAAGTCTAAATGTTGTAGTGATAAATCATCAAACCACGGACAACGTCGGGTATTTCACCTAGTAACAAAGAAACACAAGACTATTGGACAAGTACAACCTAAGTCTAAATTCTGTAGTGATAAATCATCAAACCACGGACAACGTCGGGTATTTCACCTAGTAACAAAGAAACACAAGACTGTTGGACAAGTACAACCTAAGTCTAAATGTTGTAGTGATAAATCATCAAACCACGGGCAACGTCGGGTATTTCACCTAGTAACAAAGAAACACAAGACTATTGGACAAGTACAACCTAAGTCTAAATGTTGTAGTGATAAATCATCAAACCACGGACAACGTCGGGTATTTCACCTAGTAACAAAGAAACACAAGGCTATTGGACAAGTACAACCTAAGTCTAAATGTTGTAGTGATAAATCATCAAACCACGGACAACGTCGGGTATTTCACCTAGTAACAAAGAAACACAAGACTATTGGATAAGTACAACCTAAGTCTAAATGTTGTAGTGATAAATCATCAAACCACGGACAACGTCGGGTATTTCACCTAGTAACAAAGAAACACAAGGCTATTGGACAAGTACAACCTAAGTCTAAATGTTGTAGTGATAAATCATCAAACCACGGACAACGTCGGGTATTTCACCTAGTAACAAAGAAACACAAGACTATTGGACAAGTACAACCTAAGTCTAAATGTTGTAGTGATAAATCATCAAACCACGGACAACGTCGGGTATTTCACCTGGTAACAAAGAAACACAAGACTATTGGACAAGTACAACCTAAGTCTAAATGTTGTAGTGATAAATCATCAAACCACGGACAACGTCGGGTATTTCACCTAGTAATAAAGAAACACAAGACTATTGGACAAGTACAACCTAAGTCTAAATGTTGTAGTGATAAATCAACAAACCACGGACAACGTCGGGTATTTCACCTAGTAACAAAGAAACACAAGACTATTGGACAAGTACAACCTAAGTCTAAATGTTGTAGTGATAAATCATCAAACCAAGGACATCGTCGAGTATTTCAGCATTAAACGTTTTTCTGGATTTACACAAAGTAGATATAAGAATATGTTGTAGAAGAGTGAGTAGAGAAGGTGGTGTGAGTGCACACACCTTGTTATAGAAAGTAGTAGGAACTGGGTTGTAAATGGCCGTCACAGTGCGTGTTCGTGAACACGCCCTTCTGTATACTTCGACCTGGGTAATTAGGGGTTGGATTAAAATCAACTTAAGCTACCATTAAGGAGGTTTGGAATGAAGCAGTTAAACGTGTGAGCCAAGTATGTATGTAGGTGAATCTTTATTGCCCGTCTCTCTCTGTCTCTCTTTTTGGGAGAGGATCGTTAAACATACTGTTATACGACTCTACATTCCATTGCCTGCTCTATTTAACACGACCTTAATGATGAAAAGAGATTAAAGCGAAGGTATCAATTCCTTCTGGTTCCTTGGCGTGCGAGTCGTATTTTATAATGACCTTATTGTAATCAGTTACTTCCTTTTTTACGAGACGAAGAAGAAACCATCTGCCCATATCATTAGGAAGTCCTGATTTGGTTTTTACTATCTGATGTTTCATCTGCTGCGGAACAGGTTCCTGGAGGGAGTGAAAATCACGCGAGAACTCATATCAGCACTGTTATTTATTTATGAGAGTTATTATTTATTTCAAATACATATGACAACTCCAGTGGCGTATCCTGTGTTGTTACATAAACCATCTGATGTTACACTCACATGACTTTCTCTACTCTTGTACTAACCACTCTTACAAACACTTTTTCCTATATATTCTTCGTGTTAGTTGAGATAAACATTTGCAGAGATTATCTTATTGCTTATTTCCTTATAGGCACAAGGGTGGGAAAATGTTCTTGAAAGTTTTCGTGTCGCGTTCTTGAAAGATCTTAAACATAAACACCAACTTTGTTTTTAACCGATTTTGCGTTTCTGAGTTATGGTAAACACGCACGCGCACGCACACGCACGCACACGCACGCACACACACGCACATACACGCACACACACGCGCACACACGCACACACACGCGCACACGCGCACACACACACGCACACACAAACACAAAATAAAATTAAAATAAAAATAAAAAAATATAAAATACAAATCTGTAGAATAACCCTGACACCTAATTACTTAAACCAGGGCTAATATGCCAGATCTTTAAAATTTATTTATTGTACACATTCATACATACAATATACTTTACAGAAAAATTTTAAAATAAAATTACAAAATAATATAATATATAACAAATTATAAAGGTAAATAAATTAAATTATATATCATAAAAAAAACGTACACAAATTACATTTTATACATAATCACTCCAAAAAATAAATAACAATAACAAGTCATTTCAAACAATCAAAATACATTAAAATTTCTAAATAAGTTGATAGAAAAAGAACATTTAACAATTTATAATATGAAGAAAAAATTAAAATTAAAACAAATTTAATCTCTTCAATACAACAAAATATAAATTTCATACACATCACTCACAACTACAAACTATTACTAAACAATAAACAAATATATAAAGTTAAATGATTAATTATAATTATTACATACAATTATAAGTTATATTACTATTATCATTATCACTTAAAAATTAATTTATTTAATATTATAATTATACCTATAACTAATACTTTTTATAAATATGTATAAACACACACACAGATGCGCGCTCACGGACATTAGGGGACCTCAAAACATATGCTGCCGGAGGGATCTCGAGATCGAAGTTTCGGGTGGAATATAACACTTACTTTACTGTTGTTGTTGTAGTGTTTAACGCCCGCTTTTACTACTGCGGCACCGCAGGCGGTGACACTGATGATACATGGAGTGAAGATGGAGCACCGGTGGAATGAGATGGCGGGGGAAACCGGAGTACCCGGAGAAAACCCGCCCTGACGCCGCTTCGTCCACCACGAATACCACTTGCGGGTCCCTGGGATCGAACCCGGGCCGCCTAGGTGTTGGGCGAGCGCGCTAACCGCTCGGCCACGGCTCCGCCGCTTACTTTACTTAGTATACGTAGCAGAGAAAGTGAAAGTAAAATAGGTCGAAGGTATGATTATGAATTTCAACTACTCCGTTATCGAATACTGCTATGCTTATTATAGAGATTAAAATTATAAAATTATTGGTTATTCCTACAGTTTCTGTTTGTTGCTAAAATGATTCTAAAATATATATTTACAAGAGTGTCTGCTGTGGATGTTACAAATTGTTCTTCTAGCCTATCCGCTTAGTGGGGGAATTAACGTAACTAGCAGTCTACATGACGTCATACTGAACACAGGGATCAGGACTGTACAGTTGGTCACTGTGTTTACGTTCTGTTCTCTGATATACAAAGTTCACGTGCTGCCACCTAGTGGAACAATTTGGTATAAATGAATTTTTTATGCAGTGAACCATTTCGGAGATATTTATCTTAGTTGTGCAATTGCACTTTCCACAAGCGGAAGTTCGTTATTCAATTTTTTATATCTTAGCCGTGCAGAGGGAACGGAATCTCAAAGCGTTGACTATCCCTCAAAGCCTACTGTATTCTAATATTCCCCTTGTACTTACAAGGAAATAAACATAAAATAATTTGTACAAATGTTTATCTCAACTAACACGAAGAAGATATAGGAATAAGAGTTTGTAAGAATGGTTAGTACAAGAGTAGAGAAAGTCATGTGAGTGTAACACAACAGATATGGAGTGCACAAATTGCATTCATGAAGAATACGCCACTGCTTATTGTGTTCATTTCATTTTTTATTGAGCTAAAATAATATCTGCCCATATCATTAAGAAGTTGTGATTTGGTTTTTACTATCGGAGGCTTCATCTGCCACGCAACAGGTTCCTGGAGGGAGTGAAAATCACGCGAGAAAGGATATCACCACTGTTACTTATTTATGAGAGTTATTTCAAATATTTATTTACATATTATTGTATTGTGGTCGTATATCACACGCGTTTCGTGCTCAAATAAGCATCTATCAATATGATACACTTTCCCACCACCAGGTGGGGGAGGGAACTTAGGGAATCACATATACAAAATATACATTTCATTTGTCACGAAAACATTTTAAATATATGGCGTTTTAATCAAAACCGTTAGGCATTTTAATTAAGTAAACATTTTCGATGTTTTCATGTAAAGGGTAGATAAGGACGGAGGAATTTTCTTCAAAATCTTCATATCACATTCTTCAAACGTACTAAAGCTATATAGCGTTCCACTCTTAGAAGACAGTATGGAGTTAAATGGGACATCTCTGTCTCTATCTAGCGCATACAAGTTGCCATTAGCCGCGTCCTTTTCTACCCTCGCGGTGTTGCCAGATTCCTAATAGCATGTTATAAATATTCATTTGTTATAAATTTCAGATTTGAACACATTATCCTATGCTGAATTTTTTTCTCTATCAGGTTATATCCGTTTTAGAGTCATTATACATTTCTATAGGCCCAAATTTCTTCAGAAAACGTTTTTTTCAATAGAAGTCCGATATTTCCTGTTTCTATACTCATCACGCACTAACAAACAAACTGCTAGAATGCATCTATATTTTTTTCTTAGGTAGAGCATACCATAGTGCTACTACCTGCCCACTTTGAATTCTCTATGTTTACCCAGTTAAGTGTTATAATTTTTAAAATGAAATGTTTTCGGAAAATTTTATATCTTTGCACTGCAAAAGTTACGCAGTGTGAAACTTTTTTGTTATTGAGTTTACATCAGGGAACCAGCGAGAACAAATGTTGAGGAAGATTGGAGAAAGTTTTTAAAATAAACCAAAAGGCAGTAACCTCTTTCTTTTATCCAGTAAGGCAAACAAAAGGTATTCATCTATTCAGCGTATTCTCGCGCCAGGCCTGCCACAGAAGATAGTATAAGGAGCAGCACTAACATTAGTTCGAAAGAAGCCGTGTGTGTAACTGTGAGCTGTTATTGCGTTATTTGTTTAATATTTTTGTAAATATTTGTAGTTATGGAGGGGAAAGCTAGGAAGAGACGATATGTTGGTAAATTAAGAAGTAAGGAACGCCAAATAATTATGTGTTAGATTATTTTAGAAGCAAAATGCGTGTAAGGCAGTAAAAGAAACAGCTAAGGCTATCGGGTGTTCAGAAGCAGTAATGTATAGGATTAAAAAGGAAGTAATGAAAGGACCTCTAAGAACGCCATCGAAAAAGAAAGCAAAAAGGGCGGGACTACACAAAACGCTAGGTTAACGCAATATGATTGAATAGTGCAAGGTGGAGTGCGGCGAATTGTTCATTCTTTACAGTTTGCAAATATTCCACCCACGCTGAATATAATTTAGTCATGATTCAACAGTGATGAGACCGTACCAAATTTCTCAAGGGCCACTCTTAGGCGGTTCTTACATGATTTGGGGTCCGAATATGAAAGAAGGGATAACAAGTGCATATTAATAGAAAGAGACGATATCGATATCATCAGATGGCGACATAAATATCTAAAAGACGTAAAAAGGTTTAGGGACCAGGGGAAATCAGTTGTTTATACAGACGAGTCATTTGTAAATTTAGGTCATACAGTAACAAAGGCATGGAGGGATACCAAAGTTAAAAGTGTCCGTCAAGCAGCAATTGAAGGACTAAGTGCAGGACTCAGGCCACCTCGGGATCGCGCGCGGAGAAAGATTCGCAACTAGTACATGTTGCAACACTGCGCTCCATTTAACGTGTACTGTCTTCTAAGGGTGGAACGCGCTTTAGTATGGTATTAACCGAACTTTTGTTTTTCATTCATGAATGGCTACGCAACATCATTCGCCACCAAATTAGACTAAATAAAACTGAACAGTGGGAAAACAAAATGCTGAGTACCACACCTTCGGACTCTTCTTTGTGGAAATTATTAAAGGCATTTAAGGTCTCCACGAGCGTCAATTCCGCAACTGAGGCGCTGCACACTCATGGCGGCCTGCACTTCTCCGAGGAGGAGAAAGCCGAGGTCTTTGCTGACTGTCTCAAAGACAGATTCAGCGAGAATCCAGTTACCAACCGTGACTTAGAACGGGAGGTACAGACATGGGTACAAACCTGGGTGGCGCAGAAGCAAGAGCAACAGCTACCCATCATAACACCGCAGGAAGTTTACAAGCTCATTAGGAAATTGCCTAATGGGAAAGCTGCCGGCCCAGACAAAGTGACTAATGAGGAACTTAAGCATCTCCCGAGAAAAGCCCTGGTGCAACTGACTAAAATATTTAACGCCTGTCTGCAGCAAGGCTATTTCCCCTCTACTTGGAAACGAGCCAAGGTAATTATGCTCCCAAAGCAAGGCAAAAGCACCAGACAACCGCAAAATAACCGCCCCATTAGTCTTTTGTCTACTATTGGTAAATTGCTCGAAAAACTTATACTTTCTCGACTCCAAAAACATGTTTCGGAATCTCATGAACTCTCAAATTCACAGTTTGGCTTTCGAAAAGGACTTACAGCTTCTCAGAATAACAGATGACATAACAGACCAATTTAACAACGGGGCTTCAACGTTGGCGCTATTTCAGGACGTAGAAGCCGCATTTGACCGGTGCTGGCACAATGGCCTTATCTATAAACTGCACCACAATTTCCCGGCACTTCAAAATTATCTACACTTGCTGCACAATTTTTTAGAAAAACGGAAGTTCTACGTCCAAGTGGGCCGCTCCTCCTCTCGGGAGCGAATGATGCGGGCTGGCGTCCCACAAGGGGCAATAATGTCCCCCTTCCTGTACATACTGTTTACAAACGACTTCCCAGTGGACGCCAGATGCAAGGTCGCCATGTACGCCGACGACACCGCAATGTACAACCACCATAGAAATCCACGTTTCGGTCTTGCAGAAATGCAACGCTATGTCAACAACTTCCTCTCATGGCAACATGATTGGAAAATCAAAATTAATCCCGACAAATGCCAGCTGATACATTTCTCTAAGCGGCATCACACTTTGGCAATGGACCTAACGGTCGGTGGTCAGGTATTGCACTGCCGTCGGCAAGTCAAATACTTAGGGGTTACCTTGGACCGCACAATGTGCTGGTCCACCCACATAAAAAATAACGTCAACAAAGGCAGACAACGGCTAAAGTTATGCGCCCCCATCTTCCGCAGCAAACAGCTGCAATTGAAGTCCAAACTCGTCCTGTATAAAGCTTTTATCCTGTCAGTGGTTCTATATGCGTGTGTGGCATGGGCAAACGCCTCAAAAACCGCCCTGAAACAGATCCAAACCCTCCGAAACCTCTCCCTTCGAAAAATCCTCTCTGCTCCTCTCTTAACCACCAACCAAACCCTACACCTGGAAACCCAGATCCCCTCCATCCCTGAGGCAATAACCAAAAGAGCTTCCGCGGCATGGGCGCGCATCAGAAACCACGACAATTACGTCATAGCCAATATCGGCAAAGGTGAGCCGAAGCATCAGAAACATGCACGAATCAAAATGTTTTAGACGTCGCTTGGCTCACAGACTGATGTGCGTCCATGCAAACACGGGCCCCAGGCCGCACACAAGCTACCTCAGAGGCCTGCACCCCAGGGAACCAGTCAGGAGCTGCAACCTGCCCGCCCAGGAAAACCGCGGAAATGTATATAAAGCGAGTGTAAATAGCGTCTGTAAATAGTGTTTTAATGTGTGTGTGTGTGTGTGTGTGTGCGTGAGGACATGTCTCACGATATGCCAGAGTGAATGCGGGAGTGCATGTGTGTAAATAAAGTGTATATATGTATATAAAGAAAAAAAAAAAACTAGAAACAAAAACCAAAGACAATACAACAGGGAACTGTTCTCGGTGGCCCAAGGACGGCCACTGTATGGGTTTCCTGGAAAACCCGTTGTATATAAAATGTAAAAACAAAAAAAAAATTGTAAATAAATGTAAATGTAAGTCTGTTAGCTGGGCCTGCTGTACCAGCACCAGACAAAATTGAAATAAACAAAATCTGAAGAAATCAAATCTTTCATTCATGCTGTTCAAAGGAAGACACGCGCACACACACAGGCCTTACTCTAAAAGCTGGCTTTTAGGTTAAGGGGGCCTCAAAGCGTTATTTCCAATGGCAATTAGATATCGACTCTTTGGGTGGAATACGTACAGTTTGTTCATCAGCTCGTGGTCCCTGGCAGGAATGCAGCCAGTCAATACGTCACCATAGAGTTCCACATAAACAGCGATATCTGAAATACGGGTCTGTTTTCTAATCGCGATTTCGATAATGCTGGCAACTTCGGAATGTGAATTCACGCTAGATTAAAACAAAAAACTCGCTCTAAATAGCACAATTTAAAAGTTATTTTCAGCATTCTTACCTTATAAAACACATTTTGATTTCTCTTACTGTAAATCAGTATTATTCATGCCAAAATACGGTACAGAAATTCTGCGAAAGTTTTAGATTTATTTAAAATATGATATCGTTATAATTTGAGCGCTGCAATTTCTCGATATTAACGAATACAAATGCGTCTTTATTGACCGAAAGGAAGCCACACTTGTTGCTTTAATGCGTAGCTGCAAATCGTACATTTGTTTTTTTTTACTTCAAGAAGCTACGTTGAAAGCGTATCTAATGTTGAAAACGCAGGCAACAAGTGATAAAATATCCTAAAAGCGCTCTATTTAAAATTACATAGAGTAGGTAAAAGCATCCGGTTCCCCATTTACTTTCAGAAGGCGGATATCCCGAAAATAAGTGCTTTTTCCAATTTTCTTCACAGAACATACTTTTGGGGTGGGATGGGATGGGGTGGGTTTTAATGGAGTGAAACGTGGATATATACAAAGCATTCCAAAACGATGTGAATTCGATATAGGTACGAGAGGTAGGTAGGTATGTATCTTTCTTTTCTTTCCACATCAAAAGGCAGAGCTATCATCTTCCATATGAAATGAAATCACTTCCTCGGATGGGAACACAAATACAATGCAGTGAAAGAAATTCGGCGCTCTTCCTTTGTGCTCCGCTTCGCACACACAAGCAAAAAACACACTTTTCCTGCTCTTATAATTGCAACACTATGTCTGAAAACTCTAACGAATTTTAAACATCGGCGCCAAGTGGAACCAGAAAACATACAAAATTGTGAGACAATGTCTAGGGTCAAGGCTATCGAGAGGTTGGTCTGAGCCTTAAAAGAGATAAGCTGCGCTCTTGCAGAGTGTAACCGCTTATAAGCACTATCGCCACAAAACTGGAACTTTCTGACTGTTTCGATGTCCAGATCGTTCTGCAAAGCTCCTATAACCATACTAGGGGCAAAAGTGCGCAATTGCACCTGATAGCAGATTCAAGTATAAGGAACAAAATATTTTAATTGCCATTATACTATAAAATCTAGAACACTAGCTAAGCTAAACTCTACAGAAATGGATTTAGTGACGAACTGCAGGGATTTCAAGGAGAAACAAAATCAAAAAATCTGATGTGTTGCACTCACGTGACTTTCTCTACTTTTGTACTAACCATTCTTACAAACTCTTATTCCTATATCTTCTTCGTGTTAGTTAAAATAAACATTTGTACAATTTATCTTATTGCTTATTTCCTTGTAGGTACAAGGGGAATATTAGAATACAGTAGACTTTGTGCGATAGTCAAATCTTTTAAAGCTTTGAGATTCCGTTCTCTTTGCACACTTAACATACAACAAAATGAATAACGATGACCCATTTCACGAATGTTCTAAGTTTTCCGAAACTCACACACATAACAAGGAATATCTGCGAAATAGTTCACTCTACCAGAAAATTTATTGAGACATAAATTGTGTATTTTAGCAAGATCTACATTTTTTGTATAGTATGATTTGGTCTATCTCTAACGGTTTACCAGTTATGCAAAAGTCGTCCAGAGTAAATACGACTACAGGGGCTATAGCCAGAAAATTCAAGATATACATTTCATTTGTCATCAAAATATCTCAAACATATGACATTTTAATAACAATCGTTAGAGCCATTTTCAAGAAAATGAAAATTTTCGAAAATTCTTCCATGTAAAAGGTAGTGTAGGGTGGGGCTATTTTCTTCAAAATCTTCGTGTCACATTCTTGAAAGACATTAAACTTAAATACCAACTTTGGTTTTTAACCGACTTTTCGTTTTTGAGTTATGCTGTCCACAGACTGACAGACTGACTGACAGACAGACAGACACACACACACACACACACACACACACACACACACACACACACACACACACACACACACACACGGACCTTTTTCTAAAAATGTTTTTTTTTGGATTCAGGGGGCCTCAAAACATGTATTTCCGGTGAAATCTCGACATCGAATATTTGGGTGGAATACAATACTTCCCCTACTTACCAATAGAGAAAGTAAAAAGGGGAAGAATGAAAGTAAAAGGTTCATTATTATTTATTTATGGCAACAAACTTACTGCTGGTGTTTCTAAACACACAATCCGTGTGCGGACAACGTTTAAGAGGCGGAATAAGGGACGAAAAATTCAATGTTATAGCATCCTATAGTTTGCCAGTACTACATTAAATTCCCCAACCTATTCGTAGTTTCCCGGTTAGACCACAAGGAAATCCCACATCAGAGACAAATACCCTAAGGGCATTGTAAGTACTTTATATCCCAGATTTAACTATTCTTTAGATGGCAGCCGCTCGATAAGGGAAAGATCCGTGGTTCAAATCCCGGCCATGGCAGTGAATTTTTAGTCCTGATTCCACCTCTTAAAAGGTTCGTTGTTAGAAGAAAGTAAACCACAACAACTAGGATGGTTTGGACACTTCAAAAGTATGAATGCGGACAGATTGCCAAAGAAGAATCTGGGAAGACAGAGGAGTGGAAAACGGTTATACGCAACTCCTGAGTGCAGCAAGGGTCAAATATACTCGTATTATAAACCTGAGATAGACCAGAGGAAGTAAAAATTGTTTCAAGATGTTTGGTCCCTGAAAGTTAAATGATTACATCAGATTTTTAACAGGTAATAATTAGAATGCCATATTAGGAAGCAATATACGCGACTGTCGGGTTTCCCATATAAACAAATACGCTTCGGCATCCTGCCCAACAAGCGAACTGAGTTTTTCAAATTGATTCTCACAGACAGCGTTTTGTTTCGTAGTCACGTCCGATAGAGGCGTTGCGGTCGATCTTAGATAAGGAATTTTTCGTGTGTAATACACGCACGGCACGTGAAAAACCTCTCACAACGTTTTCTCATCCAGTTTAATTATGAGAGGCGTAAGACAGATTTAAATACGGACTCTCCTACATTCAAATTACATCCTCACCAACAGGCTACTAAAGTGGTCAGTTTATCTGCTTATTACTGCATATTTTATGCTTCTGATGTTCGACGCCTCCTTAGCCGGTTCTTCGACGATCTCTTCACTTTTATTGGCTCCCCTGGACGAACATCTCATACTACCATTTACATAACAAATCCTTTAAGATTCTATGCAACAACATTTATCTGTGAGCCTGTAATTTAAAAATCCTTATTCTTACAAACACTTTTCCTCTATCATCTACATGTCAGTTGCAATAAACATTTGTACAAATTATCTTATTGCCTATTTCCTTGTAGGTACAAGCGGAGTATGCACATTTCACTTTTCTGAAAGTGATTTTCTGAATTTGTAAAATTCCTGCATGCTAAACGCCTTTACGCGATATAGCACCGTTACTACCTCCCAAATTCAGATCAAGTGCTCTGCAGACCAAAATAATACAATGGAAATATTTACACAAGTAATATAATAATACGTGTGATCTAACTGATAAATTCTCAAGTAGAGTGAGAGTGAGTCAGACTGTCGAATTATATTTATATGGACTATTTCATATATAGCTGCTTGTCCTGTATAATAGTGACCTAGCCTAGCTCCTTCTGTTATCACAAGTAATATGATAATACGTGTGATCTAACTGATAAATTCTCAAGTAGAGTGAGAGTGAGTCAGACTGTCGAATTATATTTATATGGACTATTTCATATATAGCTGCTTGTCCTGTATAATTGTGACCTAGCCTAGCTCTTTCTATTATCACAAGTAATATGATAATACGTGTGATCTAACTGGTAAATTCTCAAGTAGAGTGAGACTGAGTCAGACTGTCGAATAATATTTATATGGACTATTTCATATATAGCTGCTTGTCCTGTATAATAGTGACCTAGCCTAGCTCCTTCTATTATCACAAGTAATATGATAATACGTGTGATCTAACTGATAAATTCTCAAGTAGAGTGAGACTGAGTCAGACTGTCGAATAATATTTATATGGACTATTTCATATATAGCTGCTTGTCCTGTATAATAGTGACCTAGCCTAGCTCCTTCTATTATCACAAGTAATATGATAATACGTGTGATCTAACTGATAAATTCTCAAGTAGAGTGAGAGTGAGTCAGACTGTCGAATAATATTTATATGGACTATTTCATATATAGCTGCTTGTCCTGTATAATAGTGACCTAGCCTAGCTCCTATTATTATCCTTCTATTATTCTATTATGCTCATCAATTATTATTCCCACTTCATCATAGTCAGGAGCATTATTACGAGTAATAGTAATACAAATATAATAAGTTTTGCATAGAGTCCTTAAAGGGAGCGCTCTGGCATTGATTTCGTCCACAATTGTTTTGCCTCTACATTCAACGCATTTTACAACCATGTTTCCGCTACCATTATCACATCAACACTTTTTGCCACTACATAAACACAGTATGAATTAAAATACCATATCTTATTAAAACATTTTAAGTTATATAAAAAATAAGCAAAAATGTATTCATTGTATCAGCCTTTGGCATGAAGGACCTGGTTTCGATTCCCGGTACCGCCTTTAGGAGCTAATTCCCACTCCCAGCTTCAGTACTGCACCTGGATCGATCAAGTGTTTGTGTTGCGTAAAAGAAAAGAGGGTATTAAAAGCCATGTGATTGTTGTCTTGTATATTAAAGTGGATAGCATATGAACCTTGTCCGTCAAGGATCACATATACGTGTCAAATTTCACGATGATGTGTCAAGTGCATAGGGACCAACATCTGAAATGACATTTCCCATACAAATTACCACTTTGGACTTTTTTAATGATTTTTCAAATCGGTCGATCTATTTTCGAGTTTTGCTTCGGCCAAACTTTAATCAGGGATTCTACATAATGTGTGTAACAAATATGTCCAATACAATTTTTTTTCAATAAGGAACCTTTTCGCCATAGGAAGAATAATTTTTGTCAAACATTTGGAGCCATCTAGCTTTTTGACGAATGGATATAAATGGTTTATTATTTCACTAAGTGTTGTGCAGACATTGTGTGAACAACGCTGTAATGCCTTTTTATCTTAATTCGAATGAATTTAACCACAATTTAATGTTAAAGTGTCATGCAAAGTTTAATTTCTACGCGAAATATGGCAACATCGTTAGTCACTCGAAACGCACATATCGTTTGTTCTCACAACAAATTCTGTTACCTGAGGGATTGGGGTGTGTGGGGGGAGGGGGGGGGGAGTTCCTTTGAAGTTAGTGTGAAGGTCGGCAGAAAGGTTGAAGTACAATTGTCTGCAGTATGAAAGAATTTAGCTTGCGATCATGAACCCGTTCGCATCAAGGGAGTGCTCAGACATGGTGCTACTAATTTGAAACGGAAATTCCTCTTAAGAATAAAAGACAAACGAATAGATACAGAACTAAAAGGGACAAAATAAAGTAAAAACGTTACAATGAGATCACGTAATGTTTTCTCCTTAAAAAAACAAAAACAAAACAAAAATTTTGTCTCTTGTGAATTGAAATGCAACTCAATGTTAAGAACTTTAATTATCGAATAATGACACCTAAATAAACACTAATAGGTATAAATTACATACATTTTCACTATTTCTTGTTGTAAAGCGGTTATTAATGTGTTTAGACAGGATTGTGGAAGCCGCGGACAACGCCGGCTATTTCAGCTAAATTTTTATAAGGCTCATAAACTTTGGGAATAACTTGTGAAAGAGAACACGTGATTATGAGAAGAAAAACGTGTGTGAATGTCACGTATCGGGAAGCCTTTGATTTTGAAGATATTCGGTGCATAAAGATGTGAAAGTTTTGCGTGAATGGCAAACATTGAGGGATCTGTGACGATATCTTGAAGAATCTGAGAAATTCCTGGGCGTGCGAACAGGAAGAACGTTCCAGGCAGAAACCTGAGATTTCACATTGAATAGACAGATACGCATCTCCCACAGACCGGCCGACCGGGACATGTATGAAAATTTGATGGACCCGCTCGCTCCTGGCCGGTGTAATGACTAAGAACAAAGGAATGTGTCAATATCTTCCCACGTTTCACTGTCAACTTTCACACTCTCGTAATGTAAATTTGCAGACCGAAATTATGAACCTGTGATTAATCTACCTCTGGTTAATACAGATACAGTAAAGAGGGTCAAACAAACACCCCTCCCCGCGTCTGTCTATGAACGCCCAAACCAAAAATCGGTTAAAAACTAAACTTGGTATTTAAGTTTAATATCTTTCAAGGATGCGACATGAAGATTTTGAAGAAAATTCCTCAACCCTAAACTGTCCTTTATATGGAAAATTTATAAAACAATTTGTTTTTCTTGAAAAGTCTAACAATTTTGATTAAAATGGCGTATATTTAAGATATTTTTATGCGAAATGAAATGTTATATACATCCATATATTAATATACAAGACAGGATGAAAATACACACACTTCTTAGAATTCGTTTTCCTCATACGACTTTCTCTACTCTTATACTAACCATTCTTACAAACTCTTATTCCCATATCTTCTTCGTGTTAGTTGAGATAAACATTTGTACAAATTATCTTATTGCTTATTTCCTTGTAGGTACAAGGGGAATGTTGGAATAAGTAGGCTTTGAGTGACAGTCACGTCTTCTAAAGCTGGTCGCTACATGAAGACTTTGAAATTCCATCCTTTGGATCACTAAGGTACAAAAAAGCCAAAAACGACCTTCGTTTGAGAGAAGTATATTGCACAGATCACGTCAAAGTTATCGCATCGTTGGAGCCATATTTGAGAAAATGAAAGTTTATTATAAACTTTCCATGCAAAGGGAAGTTTAGGGTGGAGGAATTTTCTTCAAAATCTTTGTGTCACATGCTTAAAAGATATTAAACTTAAATACCAATTTTGGTTTTTAAGTGGGTTTTCGTTCTTGAGTTACGCTGTACACACACACAAACGCGCGCACACACACACACACACACACACACACACGCGCGCGCGCGCGTATATGCACACACGCCGATATACACACGCGCATACACACGATATACACACGCGCATACACACACACGCATACACACCCATATACACACGCAAACACATACGGGGACCATTTTTTAAATTTTTTAATTTTTTTTTTTTTTTTTTTTTTTTTTTTTTTTTTTTTTTTTTGATTCAGGTGTCTCAAAACGCACATTTCCTGCGAAATCTCAACATGGAATTTTTGGGTGGAACACAATACTTAGTAGAGAAAGCGAAAAGAATGAAGATGCAGTAAACGGCAGGAGGATAATGAAGGAGAAAGAATGAGGCCGTTTGAACATGTCGCGTATAATGGCTTCCTTCTGGTAATAGGAATTCCTAAATACTTCCGTATGAGATGATATCGATCCACCGAGCAACAAAAATTTAATATCTTTTGAGACACGCGAAATTTAGTAATGCAACTGAAAACGCTTCAAAGAAGAGAGGCATCTGCCACTGCATAAAAGGAATCCCCGACTCAAAGAAAATTATAATATATTAAATGGAAATCTGCCTTCTTCAGGTTCTTGGAATAACAATGTGAATATTTCTTTTTTCAAAGATTGCACTTCATATTTCATACCACCGAGCAGCTTTTGAGGCCCTATTATATGATAATAGACACGATTTGAGGTTAGGTTCGCAGCCCACTGGTTCTTAAAATGTACAATTGGCCATGGAAAAACCATATACACATTTGAGAAAGGAATAAAGCTGATATTCCTCACATAACTTTCTCTTCTCTTGTACTATATTACAAACACGTACTTCTTTATCTATTTCATGGTGATAAAGATAAACATTTACAAAAATTGTCCAAATGACTATTTAGCACACATAGATATTTAAGTATCATATACAAATTATCACCTGGTCACTCTTTTTGTTCCAAATTGTCACAAGATACTACTTTTGTTCAGTCAGAACTATATCCCATAAATCCCTATTAAGCAAAACGATAACTCAATAATCAAGAATTCACTCCATTTCAATTTCACAACTGTTTTAACAAATATTATTTTAACAACTAATAATATTTAAGGCTTATTTATTAATATTAAAAATAAACTCATTTATAAAATGATCCATATAAATATAATTGGACAGTCTGACTCACTCTCACTCTACTTGAGAATTTATCAGTTAGATCACACGTATTATCATATTACTTGTGATAATAGAAGGAGCTAGGCTAGGTCACTATTATACAGGACAAGCAGCTATATATGAAATAGTCCATATAAATATAATTCGACAGTCTGACTCACTCTCACTCTACTTGAGAATTTATCAGTTAGATCACACGTATTATCATATTACTTGTGATAATAGAAGGAGCTAGACGACGTCACTTTATACAGTACAAGCAGCTATATATGAAATAGTCCATATAAATATAATTCGACAGTCTGACTCACTCTCATTCTACTTGAGAATTTATCAGTTAGATCACACGTATTATCATATTAGTTGTGATAATAGAAGGAGCTAGGCGACGTCACTATTATACAGGACAAGCAGCTATATATGAAATAGTCCATTTAAATATAATTCGACAGTCTGACTCACTCTCACTCTACTTGAGAATTTATCAGTTAGATCACACGTATTATCATATTACTTGTGATAATAGAAGGAGCTAGGCTAGGTCACTATTATACAGGACAAGCAGCTATATATGAAATAGTCCATATAAATATAATTCGACAGTCTGACTCACTCTCACTCTACTTGAGAATTTATCAGTTAGATCACACGTATTATCATATTACTTGTGATAATAGAAGGAGCTAGGCTAGGTCACTATTATACAGGACAAGCAGCTATATATGAAATAGTCCATATAAATATAATTCAACAGTTCGGTTCAGTAAGTAAGTTAATAAGATCCTTGTACCCTTTCATTATGATTTCAAGCCATAAGCTGATAGATTAATCTAATATCGAATTGAACTTTCTTGAAAAAAAAAGTGAATAAAGTGAAATTATATTTGAAGTATAAAAGGTACAATATAATATGAATAACAATGTTAAAAAATGTTTTAACAAAAGTTCTTTGTTTTGGGGGGAGACCCGGCGTGTCTTATGATATATATTTTCCGTGAAATCTCCACACCAAAATTTTGGTGCAATAGAGTAATTCATTGTACTGAGAGCAAAACAGGAGAACACGTATTCTTGAATAGATATAACATCTGTAAACTCAAACAAATAACAAAAAATGTCCCAAAATATTTAACGTTACAAAAAGGATATTGAAAATAAAATTCCGGAAATTAAACGAAATATGATTTCATTTTTTATAAGTAGAACGTAGAGAAAATTTGATGTTGACGCATAGATACGTCTTAGACATTCTGAATATTAATGAATATTGTTATGAAACATGAAGGTACATTTTTTTTAAAGGATAGTTGTTTGAAGTGATGAATATTCCTGTGATATGTGTTGTAATGGGGAGGTTCCCAAATCGGTGGACGAATTTGTAGTTAATCATTAAACATTAATTTCCTATCTCCATTACATCTGTTCATCTGTTTCACCTTTCTTATGTTTCAGACGAGGGCGGTTGGCGCGTCACGGCGGGACGGTGGAAATTGTGTTCTGTAACGACTTCTATCCGGTACACGGCTGGCAGTCCTCGGAACTTCCGTAAAGATAGGTGACTTTCTAGGAATATTACGGACCCCGTACTTCCCTGAGTGCATAGCCGTCCGGAGCTGGTCGCCTTTTGTATCTTCTCCTTCGCAGGATTGAGGTAAGTCGCAAAGAGCCCTGTTCTGGTCAACCGCAAGTAAGCTTTATTACCGCATTATATAATTTAGCTCATTTTGTGGAAAATGTTAACCTTATATTATTTATGTGATCGTTAGAAACAGATGACTAGGCAATACACCCTCTGTACCAGATACTTTGAAATATGGCCAAGATATTTCGCCTAGGCCAAGTTGTGACGGAAGACTTTGGCGCCCTCGCGTGAACGTTTCTTGGCGTCTCCACCAGATGTCATGTTAGAGCTCGCGCATTCATTCTTGAACAATGACCTTGTCCCAAAACAATTAGCGAGCCCTGTAATCCTGTAATCAGCAAACTTGCAACTTTTGTAACTCTGGGGACACACGAGTGTTTACTTTGCGTGCGTTTTCTGCGCGCAATATGCGCGCAGGTTGGCTTCACTAATAGAACAGCACCTATGCTCAGCACCTAATCAAGATTATGTGAACAATGCGAGCGTAAACGCCCATGTTAGACATGAGGAGAATGTAAATGCTAGAGCGCGCGTAATCTAGAAACTGCGGGCGCACTCAACCCTCTAGCACAACAAGAAATATTTCACATAAAATTTAATTTTAACTTTTTAGGCAGTAAAAATCCAGGGCTTTATAATGACATTGATGATGGTTCCACACAGGAAACAATATGTCATTGGAATGTGATAAAAGCTGTTTTATTCATTGCGAACTGAAATCGCTGTTGGAACTATGATGTTTAATATGATAACAACTACGCGAACTTTATGTAGAGACATCTGACACAATGAGATATCTCTGCTACTGAAGACAGGGAAGTGACTCGCCACCAAGCTTTCATTTAAATTTTACAGTGTTCAAAATTTTTTGCGCGACCTATAGCTGACCCTTGAGATTACCCCACATAAACAAGTTTATAATATTACTATAGATTACCCCGGGATTGCGATACTCCTTCCGCTGTATTGTTTTTCATCACTTGATCAGACTTGACGAAGTAATAACGGTTCTATGAAGGTGTTTAGCATGCATGGGCTAAAGCAGCGGATGCTGCACGAGTGAACAAGAAGATTCGTATGCAAAGTTGTCACCGATACCTATCGCTCCATACTCTGCAAACTTGCTGATAAAATCTCCCGAACATTTAAAATGAAAATGAGGAGGCATCAAGATGCTATCAAGGCAAGTCATTTAATGTTTTCACTTATACACCAGGTGTTATACCAACAGCGTTTAGCACCACACAAAACTTAGTCACAAGTAATATCACAATACGTGCGATAAATTCTCAAGTAGAGTGAGAGTGAGTCAGACTGTCGAATTATATTTATATGGACTATTTCATATATAGCTGCTTGTCCTGTATAATAGTGACCTAGCCTAGCTCCTTCTATTATCACAAGTAATATGATAATACGTGTGATCTAACTGATAAATTCTCAAGTAGAGTGAGAGTGAGTCAGACTGTCGAATTATATTTATATGGACTATTTCATATATAGCTGCTTGTCCTGTATAATAGTGACCTAGTCTAGCTCCTTCTATTATCACAAGTAATATGATAATACGTGTGATCTAACTGATAAATTCTCAAGTAGAGTGAGAGTGAGTCAGACTGTCGAATTATATTTATATGGACTATTTCATATATAGCTGCTTGTCCTGTATAATAGTGACCTAGCCTAGCTCCTTCTATTATCACAAGTAATATGATAATACGTGTGATCTAACTGGTAAATTCTCAAGTAGAGTGAGAGTGAGTCAGACTGTCGAATTATATTTATATGGACTATTTCATATATAGCTGCTTGTCCTGTATAATAGTGACCTAGCCTAGCTCCTTCTATTATCACAAGTAATATGATAATACGTGTGATCTAACTGATAAATTCTCAAGTAGAGTGAGAGTGAGTCAGACTGTCGAATTATATTTATATGGACTATTTCATATATAGCTGCTTGTCCTGTATAATAGTGACCTAGCCTAGCTCCTTCTATTATCACAAGTAATATGATAACACGTGTGATCTAACTGATAAATTCTCAAGTAGAGTGAGAGTGAGTCAGACTGTCGAATTATATTTATATGGACTATTTCATATATAGCTGCTTGTCCTGTATAATAGTGACCTAGTCTAGCTCCTTCTATTATCACAAGTAATATGATAACACGTGTGATCTAACTGATAAATTCTCAAGTAGACTGAGAGTGAGTCACACTGTCGAATTATATTTATATGGACTATTTCATATATAGCTGCTTGTCCTGTATAATAGTGACCTAGTCTAGCTCCTTCTATTATCACAAGTAATATGATAATACGTGTGATCCAACTGATAAATTCTCAAGTAGAGTGAGAGTGAGTCAGACTGTCGAATTATATTTATATGGACAATTAATAAGTAAAATATGAATTTAAATATATCTAAACACAAAATGTTAAATTATATAAAAACTAACAAAGTATTCTCATTTCGATTAGCTTAGTCCGACTACATAGTACTGCAGTTTATAATACCAAATAAATGTCGCATTATTTTTAACATTAACAAATATCCTTTCCTCTGGAGAAATAGATTACTAAGAAAAGAACAATTGTTAGAAACACTGTAGTCAAAATGAAAGGGTGTGCTATTATGATCGTAATGTGTAATAAATTGTTTCTGATCCTTTTATGGTATACATTTGGCGATACTGACTAAACAAAAGAATGACCTTAGCGATGACAATTTGTGTGGAACTAACTCTTTCCAAGATATTGGTTGTTATTGGTTTGCATATTCAAAAACTTCAACTTTTCTGACTAGGACGTCACTGGTTATTTTATCTCATAGTTTTGGAAATGTCAAAGCTATTACATAGTGACCAGCTCTTAAAGTTTTTGTCTGTCACTTAGTCTACTGTATTCCCATATTCCCCTTGTACCTACAAGAAAATTAGGAGTAAGACAATTTCTATAAATGTTTATCTGTATTAACATGAATTAGAGGAATAAGGGATTGTAAGAGTGAGTAGAGAAGGACATATAAGATCGTTGAATAACATTCTAACCGCATTATATTTTTCGTTTAGCCGGTATATTATGCAGAAGTACATTCGTGACTTGATTTATTGCCCATTTACGTGTTAAAATTGCTGTTCATTTGGTGTTAAGAAGAAAAGAATTAAGATGCATTTGGAGCAAGATTAGTTGGGACTTCAGCAATGCTACCACAGTAAATTAGGTGGTTAGTTATTCAAAGTGTCTAATTTGAGAGCTCATTACACACACGCCATATTTGGAACGCTATTCATCTTTCAGGCATTACCGAGCCCTTCTAGGTTCGCACTTTGTTCGTATGTTATGTGTTTCAAACTGTTGAATATGTTTGAGTTTTAGACACCTTAGAATGGGAGAGTTTGAGAACTTCAGCCACTTTCAGGACACTAATACAGCAACTATTGCAAAACTTGGATCCGCATTTCATAAAGAAAAATTATGTTTCAAGGTCCCTGAATCCGATAAACAGGCATTTAAAAAAAAGTATTATAGGGGCTGAGAGGCACTGCTTTGGACACACATTGACCAGGAGTTGTACACACATAAGGCATGTAGAACACTGTTACCTTGTATCTGTCGTGTGTACGCCCGGAGTCTATGCCACACGCAATCGCACCCAGGCAAGATGCCCTGCGCCCGTTAACTTGGTATTTCTGAATGACATAACCTAAGTTGTATGAAATTATTTGTACCTAATTGTTCCACTAGGTGGCAGCATGTGAACCTTGTATATCAGAGAACAGAACGTGAACACAGGGTGACCAACGTGTTCAGTATGACGTCACGTCGCGGCAGTTTGGTGATTCCCCGCTCAGTGGATATTTGTCCTAGCTCTGGTAATAAATAAGATTACAGTCTTCTAACTCGCATCAGATGCTCCTTTTTTCTCATTGTGATCAGCTTGTATAATAGCATCACATACAGACATTGTTGCCACTACTGATTGAATGACCTAGGCATTTTAATCTTCTACGAATAACCTTTGAAATACATTCCGTTGAGAACGAGTTTTCATTCGTATATAGCTGGTAAACCATAATGCAAAAATACAGATTTGTTTAAATGGTAGATAACGAAACTTTTTTGTGATGCCATACATAAGAGTATAGGATTTCAAAGACAGGATACATTGGTCCATTGTATTCTGGTTTGATCTTTGCCTTCTGTATCATGTGAAATACCAGAGATTTCATCGGAAATATACTTTTTGAGATCCCTGAATATCAAATAACAGTTCAACAAGGGTTCTATTTGTGGAATAAAAATATCTAATACTAAAGGACTTAGTATTCCTAAATTTAATTGTAAAATCTGAGTTTCGCTATCAGGAATAATTTTCCTGTTACCTGAACATACATGCTATTTGAGATTTCAGAATAATTGCATTGTTATCGAGGATGCAGCATGGTTTCACAAACTACGGGTATTTCCTCAGCGAGTTGGATAGTTGAGATAGAATATCCACCACGTAAAACAGAAATGGCCTAAACGAAATTGGAAAGCTGGTGTGTTGCACTCACAAGACTTTCTCTACTCTTGTACTAACCATTCTTACAAACTCTTATTCCTATATCTCCTTCGTGTTAAATGAGATAAACATTTACAGAAATTATTTATTTCCTTGTAGGTACAAGGGGAGTATGGGAATACAGTAGACTGAGCGATAGTCAAATGTTTCGAAGCATTGAGATTCCATGTTCTTGCACGGCTAGGATATAAAAAATGAATAACAATGTTCCATTTGACGAAAGTTTTCTAAAAGTCATACAAATAAGTAGAAATATGCCTGAAATAGTTCACTCTACAAAAAATGTATTTGGACATAATTTAGCAAGATCTACATTTTTGTATAGTAAGATTTGGTCTATCCCTAACGGTTTACCAGTTATACAAAAGTCATCCAGAGTAAACAGGACTACATAGGCAGAAAATTCAAAATATACATTTCATTTGTTATAAAAATATCTCAAACATATGACAGGGTAGAGGAATTTTGTTCAACATGTTCGTGTCGCATTCTTGAAAGACGTTAAGATTAAATACCATTTTTGACTTTTAACGGACTCCTGATTTTATAGTTATGCTGTTCACAGATGCACACACACGCGCGCGTGAACTTTTTTCTAAAAATTCTTTTTTGAGTATTCATACCTTAAAACATTTTTTTTTTTCGGTGAAACCTCGACATCGCAATTTTTTGGGTGAAATACAATACTTCCTCATTTACTGTATGCAGTAGAGATATGCCAGGATTATAGTTGAAAAAGCTGTCATCAGTGCGAAATCTGCAGGTTGAATCTTCTCCCTGTGCCAAGGTCACATTGTCCCTTCCCTGAGGGCAAGTCACGTTTGCGGGCATGAACACAATGTCAAGGACCGGTGCCTCGACTCCCGGCAATGATTTGCAATTTCTTCATCCCAACTTTTTAGAGTTAAGTTCACATACACATGGGCAGTTGTACAAAAGGATATTTTTCTAAGTGGTGTTTATAGACATTTTAACGCTGAATTCAAATCTGGTGTTAGTTTTCATACATCATGGATAGTTTAAGAGTAATCCAATTTTTAATTGACTTTAATATGTTCAGTTCCCTTCGAGTGATAGCAATGCTAACAGGAATACAATTAAGGCGGCATTTTGGTACCAAATGAACTTTCTTCCCTAATTAACCAGTTTTAATGAAGTGTTTAAATTAAGTTGCACCTGCAATGATCTACTGTTGCTATAAGTTTCACTGCTCTATATTAAATAGTTTTTAAGCTAAACATTGTTTATTATATTTTTAAAAAGAGTTGAATAGTAATAAAAGGTATACTTTTCGCAATTTAGAATTTAATTAGAGGCCTGAAATTTGGTATGCTACTTTTTCCATTCCTATACAATAAAACTGTGCATTAGTTTTCCAAAATATTGATATTTATTAGAAATGTTTTTTTTTTTTTTTTTTTCTATTTAGAATAGAATAAAAAGAAATATTACTAATAGGTACAAAGAAAAAAGCATATACTTTTATGTATGAGTGTGATCAACAAACCAATGCACAGTTTTCTTTAACAAGTTATATTCTACATGTCCTGAAAATTTCAACTTTATCCATCAATATTTACTGCAAAAAAGTTTACCCCAAAGTCTAAATAAATTTGAAATACGCCAATTTCCAGGTCGATTTGACACATAATATTTAATGGCCGTATTCTGTACATGTTGAAGACATTTCTTCAAAAGAATGTTTTCTGAAAAAATTCGCATTTTTGCTCATTTTGGTACCAATGTTCCCCATAGACAAAAGGATAGTAACCGAAGGTGAATTAGATATAATGCTTATATTTATTTGTTCCTTTTGTATTGAGCCTCCTTCTTGTCTCGAATTATACTCAACAATAATTAGCTAACATTGAGGGCATCCATTTTCATTTCTCTGTTAACTGTGTGTTTAATAAAATCTTTCTCCACACTTAATAGATACGTGAATACAACTCTATATGTGAGTCCATTATATATACTTGACAGGATATATTGCATCCTAAACCTTCAAGCTTCTTTCTCAAATTGGTTATATTTCGGCGTTGAAGTTGTCATATCTGAGGACTTCCAAACACAAATCTTTTCTCCAAAACTTGGGACTTTGTGAGCTGTGGCACTTGTGGGATGTGCTGGTTATGGTAGGGAGGAATAAAATTGCAGGGTAACCTTGACCTGACCTGGAGGATATTTAGATGTCTACAAATGCGGTCTCATTTGACTCGGTGTCATACGTCAGCACCTCTGGCCCTGCCTGGCTGCCTGGCTGGCTGGCTCACAAATTCATATAAACGACTCCCTAGTCCCTTGTTTAAAACAGTAAGAAATGGTGTGTTGAAACTCGCAAAAGTGTCGAGCGAATTCCCAAAAGCCACAAGCAAGCAAGTACAGACTTCACGGCTCACGCACAAACTTTACGGGGGATCCCCATGGGATACAAGATGGCTTCCTTCCTTCGTTCCAACCTCTATGATTTATCTTCGCCTCTCTTCCTACATAAGAACATTCCTCAAATGCCTTCCGATAAACACTTCTTGTATACTAGGTCGAAAAGTGACTCTCTTGACTTTCTCTACACTTATATCTACAGATAAACAGTTTAAAAAGTTATTTTGTTGCTAATTTTCTTGTAGGTACAAGGGGAATATGGGAATAGAGTAAGCTTTGAGCGATGGTGAAATGTTTTAAATGTATGGAATTCCATTTTCCTTGCACGTCCAAGAGATAAAAAGGTGAATAACGACTTTCCAGTTTAAGTAGTACAAAACTCACACAAACAACAAGGAATATCTCCGAAATAGTTCACTCCACAAGAAGAGCATTTGGATAAAACTTGTGTATTTTGGCAAGACCTGCATTTTTTGTACAGTAAGTTTTCGTTTTTACTTTCTCTACTGCTAAGTAGGGGAAGTATTGTATTCCACTCAAAAATTCGATGTCGAGATTTCACCGGCAATATATGTTTTGAAGCCCCCTGAATCCAAAAAATAAAAAAAAAGCGTTTTTAGAAAAAGGTCCGTGTGTGTGTCTGTGAGTCAGTCTGTGGACGGCATAGCTCAAAAACGAAAAGTCGGATAAAAACCAAAGTTGGTATTTAAGTTTAATGTCTTTCAGGAATGCGACAGGAAGATTTTGAAGAAAATAGCTCCAACCGAAATTACCCTTTACATGGAAAATTTTTCGAAAATTTTAATTTTCTTGAAAATGGCTAACGATTTTGATTAAAATGTCATATGTTA
Organism: Tenodera sinensis; assembly: GCA_030765045.1. Taxonomy (NCBI): domain Eukaryota; kingdom Metazoa; phylum Arthropoda; class Insecta; order Mantodea; family Mantidae; genus Tenodera; species Tenodera sinensis. The sequence goes on along the minus strand of CM060961.1, from coordinate 5,873,814 downwards.
GAGATATTTTTATGACAAATGAAATGTATATCCTGAATTCTCTGTTTATAGCCCCTGTAGTCGTATTTACTCTGGACGACTTTTGCATAACTGGTAAACCGTTAGAGATAGACCAAATTATACTGTACAAAAAATGTAGATCTTGCTAAAATACACAATTTATGTCGAAATAAATTTTCTTGTAGGGTGAACCATTTCGGAGATATTCCTTGTTATGTGTGTGAGTTTCGGAAAACTTAGAACTTTAGCGAAATGCAACAACGTTGTTAATTTTTTATATGTTAATCGTGCAAAGAGAACGGAATCTCAAAGGTCAAAAGATTTGACTGTCGCACAAAGCCTTCTCTATTCTAATATTCCCCTTGTACCTACAAGGAAATAAGCAATAAGATAATTTGTACGAATGTTTATCTTAACTAACATGGAGATATAGGAATAAGAGTTTGTTAGAATGGTTAGTACAGGAGTAGAGAAAGTCATGTGAGTGCAACACATCAGATTTTTCAGTTATGTTCTTCACCTACACACACGGACCTTGTAATGTCGAAAGAAAGTTTATATTAAGTATAAACGACGTTCGATAGCAAATTTCATGTGAGTGTATACATGTAGTGATATTATACCGTGAAATGAATGTAATAATAGACAGATTTTTCACAGAAGGTGCTGAAATATTCGTAATAACGAACTGTTTCATTAAATTGACCATTGTCCGTTAAATACACTGGATCTCCCAATTTCTCAATTATTATTGAACGAGTATTTACACGTGGATAATTTCAGTCTTTTTGTTCGTATGATCGAATTAAAGGCAGCGGATCGTGAGCGCGTGAACATATTTACTGCACACAAAGGGCCCCAGCGAAAATTCAAATTAGCGGTAAACATTTACTCGTGCAACAATTCCTGATCCAGCAAACACCGACAGGGATTCACCGCCTGATTACTCCAAAACAATAAACAATACCTTCCCGCTCTCGCTCTCGCTCTCAGGCTACCAGTGTAAGGAAACATGCTCTTTGGTGTTTTCAACACTAGTGCGTAAACATACACTTGAGGCACTGTAGCAGAAATTATACATCTGCAAAATGAACGATTGGCTTGAGACGGTTTGCACTCTACTCGTAGGCTTCCATAACCTAAATAAAACTCACAATCTTTGAAAGTCGATCATGTGTTTAAAACTATATAGCAGCGTATTCAAGACGTTCTCGGGCTTCGAACCAGGTGTAGTGATGCTGAGCCATCGGCGTTTCGGGAATGTGCATCTCTTCCATCATCAGAATAACTGATAAGAGTTTGAAATGGAAAGTTAAATGATACACGGAAAAAGATATGAACAGATAATTTTTTATGGTGATGATAAAACTGGTGATAATGGTGTTGATTTTGTCAATCGTCATTGTTCAGTTTATTGATGACTCTGGGTCATTTATAAGTCTCCCCGGGGGTCTATGTAAAATTCCCCGAGGACACGGATGAGATGGTTGAAGCTGGGTGGATAGGTACTTATGGACTTGAGTCGGGAATGAGAGGTCCGAGTGGATATTGTCGTTGGGGATGTAGCTGTAGATGTGCTGAGCTACGGTTCTGCAGTACTTGTAGCATTCGTCTTCACTACTGCACCACAGACTTGGCAGGCATATGTTAGTCCAGGCCAGATGACCTCTTGTATACTACGAGTTTATTCCTAAGTGACATGGGTGACTTCTTGTTGTACAAAGGTTAAAACAAGGCCATACTTCAGCTGACTTTTGCAGCCAGTGCTGAAATGTGCGCTTTCTATGTCAGGTGCATCTCCAATTGCACTCCTAGGTACGTGACTTGTGTAGACCAGGGAATATTTTCACGGGACAGACGAAGATGTTCTACGTCTTGGAAATGGCGTTTCGTGAATGTGACGCTGTTGATTTTTTGGCGTTGATTTTGAGACAAACCATGCAATGATTCTGTAGTAATTGCAGTGTCATCAGCGACCAGGTATAGTTGCAGCCCCGGAGAGAAGGAAGGGCATTAGAGGTTAGAAATAGCAGGGACCCCAAAACACTGCCTTGAGGAGAATGGTTGGGGATCCTTAGATGAACCTGGTAGGTAGGGGTGTCATAATTGATAAGGCGACGAAGTAGACCGAAGGTTCGGGAGATGTCTAGGAAAAGGGCTGCAACGCAGTGCCGATTGTTGAAGTCGCGTATAACGTCATTCACGAGGCGAAGAAGCTGGTGCGAGGTGGAATGCTGTCGAGTATGTTTTGGAGGCGTTTCTGGACCACATTTTCAAATAACTTGCTGATGGCCGGTAGAGGGCTGATAGGCCTATGGTTGTCTGAATGTGCCGGGAAATGTGCAAGTGGAAGAAGACTATTGAAAAGGTGTACCAGTGAAGCAATCCGCTTAGTTGGTAGAGGTTTAAAAGCAGCGTATGACAGGGTGAGGTTGCTCGGCGGTTTGAATGGTCGGACAGAGGCCACTGTACTGTTTACTTCATTGATGGTTGTCAGATATACTTCCTCTGCGTTGAAGGGTTCAGAGACATAGTCCCGTACCGCTGCCTCGACTCCGTTTGCAATCTCGGAGTCAAGAGATTCCGCCGGATGGAACGTAGAGGCTAGATGCTCAGCAATTTCTTCCCTCATGCACTGAGCAACCCTTGTGGATCTGAAGAGGGAAGTGCATAGCCTAGGACATTCTCCAGAGGGAAGACTTCTCCGTGTCGAGAGTGCGCAGATAACGGTCCCACTCTTCCTTACTATAATCATGATTATCATGAAGCTCCAGTTTGGATATACCCTGGAGGCGGTCCCATTCTCTCTTGTCCATGGGGCTGCGCGTAAGTTGGTATTTGCGTCGTGCCCTGTTCTAAGTAGCAATAAGTTGGCGTATGGCATGAAGAAGAGGTTTCATCTCCAATGTAGTACGGCGTTGAGGAGGAGTGGCTGCCACCATGGTGTTAATTATTTTAGCTGCAAGATTGTCGGCGTCCACAGTGTTGAGGCATGGTTGGATTTCCACTTGTTGTTCAGCCAACAGTGCACTATATTTGCTCCAGTCAGTTCGCCGGGGATTGATGGAGTTTGAAGGCGCTTTGGCGGTTGGCCGTGCCCTGAAGAAGAGAAGGACAGGATAGTTATCGGAAGTCAGTTCAGGGATGGAGAAGATTTGTGGATGGCAGCGGAAGTTATGTAAAATGGCGATGTCTGAACAATCAGGTTGTCAACGGTCACCATAGGTGATGATAGGAGATGCTGGAGCAAGTGCGTCTTTTCAAGACCACGCCTCTGTGGTTTCTGATGGTGGAATTCCAGCATGGGCTTCTGGCGTTAAGATGGCTATGGTGGGCGAGCCATGTGTGAACACAGCGTGTACCGGGTGGTATATAAAGCGAGTATATGTTGAGTTGACCTCTGTTGGTGGCCACTTGGACACCCGTTCCTTCCAAGCCTTCTGTGGTTGTTAGTTGAAGGTGATGGTGCTGGATATTGCGGTTTATATAGATGGCCGTACCACCAGGACCGTCATCATAATCGCTCCTGTGGCAGATTATTCCGGGAATAATTGTGGCTTTCTGCTTACCAGACAAATGGATCTCTTGGACCAGAAGAACTTGTTTTTAACTTCTTGAAGTTTGCCACGAATGTTATTGGCGTTCCAGAAACGGATCTTGATCCCTAGGAGGTTGGTTAGCACTTCAATCCTGTCTACCATATTGGCTCATGAAACTGAAGACAGTGTAGACCAGCATGGTTTGTGAGGCAATTGAAGCAGGCTTCTGAGCGAGGGCCTCAGCCAGGGCTGCTGCAAAATCTGAGTGGAGGTGGAGCAGGATGTTTTTTTTTCCATTAGGCTCAGAAATTGAGAATCAGGCACTAATGGAGATAGAGATGGTGGAACTGGCTGTGGGTGGGCCAGCAGACGTTTCTGGGCTGGTTGCCGAGGTGCAAGTGGAAGGAATTGCCCAGCTGAAGTACCTCCGTGTGTTCTTGGAGTGCCTTTAGGTGCAGCTATGGTAGTTCTTGGCAAAGTTGGTCACTGCTGTGGAGCAGCTGTCGAGACTGCGGGTGCAGTGATAGGCGACTGCAGAAGTAGCTCTGGCTCTGTGGCTGGGTACTGGTTAATGGAGCCAGGTACTAGGGGTTTTACGGCTTTGGGCTGGTTAGGCGTTGTACGGCCAATGAGGAATTGTTAGAGTTTTGGGTGTGGTCTGGATGAGGAGGTTGGAAGTGCGTCTAGTGGTGCTGTATTTCAAGGAGGAAGTGCCATTTTGTAACGTGTTTTCACTGGGCTGCTGGTTGGTAGAGAGAGCAGCGACAGCTGCGTAGGATGAAATATTTAGTGGCTGGCGAGATGGTAAGCCAGGGTACCTAGTTCCAGAGAAGGCCTCCGTAGGAAGACCACGCGGGTTTGGAACCCTAGGGGCGGCGTCAACTCGAGGTGTTCCTTTCTTGCGACACTCCATCTCGTATCGTGCTTCCTGGCAAATGCGACAGGAGTGGGCGTCACCACAGTTAGTACATTTAGGCTGTGCCCCATCTACAAGCGTTCCTGTCATGACACTGTTCTCTACAAAAGGCACATACAGGTTGCACCCTCAACTTTCACAAAAGCAGCAAACATTTGTGTTTCTTGACAACATCCCCTCGGTGATTGCAGATTTTTCCAGTGCAACTCGGAAGTGGAGGAAGCGGCGTCTGGGCGGGCTTTTTGCGGGTTCTCCGGTTTCCCCCGCCATTAATTCCACCAATTTCTCAATTATTACCCTTCCAATTATCCATTTCGCCTGCATTTCATAGCATCCTCTTTCTCACTATCATATCTGGTGCTTGACTGACCACCTGCTTCCAGGTGTTCACTGTGTGTGGTCCAGAGGTTCCTCTGCTCCTCGACAGGCGTCTGAACCCGACACCTAACGGCAGCAGGGAAACTGAAAGAAGAACCATTTCGGAGTTTTGGGAAACTTAAAAATTTCATCAAATGGATCATCGTTATTCATTTCTTATATGTTAGCCGGGCAAAGGGAACGGAATTGAAGCTTTAAAATATTCGACCATCGCTCAAAGCCTACTGGATTCCCATATTTCCCTTGTACCTACAAGGAAATACGGAATAGGTAATTCCTGCAAATGTTCATCTCAAGAATACGAATTTGTAAGAATGGGTAGAGAAAGTCATGTGAGAGCAACACGTGAGGGTTTTACAATTAACCTGACGATGTCCATAAGGTTGGAGTTGTGGCATAGCGTGGCGTAGCTTGTGTTTTGTCGCGTGAGTGCGTCATTGACAGTGGAGTTTAATTTGTTAGAGCTCGGGTCTAATGACTAACATGGAATCCTCGTCAAAGTGTCACGCTCCTGAACATCAGCTTGACACTTCAGCTGTTATTTATTCTCATTCCCGCTATCCCAGGCAGATGGCTTAGCCAAACGCCGCACCCCTTTGCATTATCACATATTTATTTAATGTTACACACGCGTCTTTCATGTAAATACTGCAAACAGTAACAGATTAATTCTTTCTACCAGATGCCTATCGACCTTCTCTACGCGCTGTCGGTCTGGGTGGTTAGACGCTGCTGCCGTACTGATCCCAAGGTCACGGGTTCGATTCCCGTGGCCGACCGTTCTGACCCATGGGTTTTTCTTGAGTCTTCCCCGCGTCGCCAGGTTTCTTTTGTGGTTGGAAGCGTGAGCGAGGGTCGCGGCAGCAACACAAGGGAAACAAAGGCGCTCTGGAAATCTCGTCCCCGGATTGGAAGGGCAGGCACTGGTTTCCAGCCCCTTCCCCCTCTGCCAGATGCTTCTAACTGGGAAAATGTTGTGGTTGTCTTTTGGATCCATTCGCCTCATTCATCCTCCTGGAGGGTGCCCCGTCAGGGACATAGGGACAAAAGATCGCCTTTCAGTTGAAGTGTCAAGTTCAACTCTGCAAATTGTCATTCACTTATTGTTATTCCTCTTTTTAGAAGGCTGAAAATACACTGGGACACAATCTAGCAACAATTAATAACAAAACACTAGCCAAGAGGGTAGTGATGGCTCGGGTTTGATCCCAGGGACCCGCGCGTGGTATACGCGGTGAGTCAGGACGGGTTTTCTCTGGGTTGTCCGTTACTCCACCACTCATTCCACCAATGATCCATTATCACGTTTCCAATCTTCCATTTCACCTTATCCTCTTCCTCGCTTTCACACATCAATGCATCAGTTAGGCTTGTGGTGAGTTTATACCTGCTTCAAATTCATCCGCCGCGCTCGGTGGTTAGTATTTGCACTTCAGCATTTCCTTCCCATTTTGTTGCGACTTCGGACTCTTGTCATTTCAAAGGATATGGTTAACTATCGTACAGATGAATTGGCACTCGTCAACGTAAAGTCTTAAATTGTGCTGAAAAAGTGGCACTCGTCAGGGGGTAAAAACTTACACGTTTTAACACAGCATTTCCAAGTCACTCCAGCTGTGCCTCTTTGTTTTCTAAACTTAACTCATTCACTACAATCAGATCAGTTCCTTTATCACTTAACATGTGCTCAATTGATCCACGTCGAGGAGTGGTGACAGAGAACAAGCGAGAAGCGTCAAGCGTACCATGTACATAACCTGGCAAGTGCTTAGTGACGTAAGCTCCGAATACTGCCCACTTCTCCATATATGTAGTTCAAGTAATCAGGTAAAGGATTTATTCACATATTATGTTAGAATTATAACTTCGTGGAAGTATTTAATTTTGATTCTCAATTAATCCTGAACTGTCGGACATGGCAGTTAAAAATATTCCGCTCTCCGAATTCGGAGAATACTTCCCGTACTTAATAATACGTAGCAGAGGAAACAAAAAAGTGACAAAAGGGCCTCCTTGACATTTAGTTACGGCATTATTTCACAAATATAGAAATCATATACCCCATACTGATGTTATATTAACACGTGTATCATAAATCATATAATTAAACATCACATACTTTAAATTCCCATGTGAATTAGACGATATTAATATCCATGCTGCCCACACTAACAGATGTTTATGATAGATAAATCTGTTTTCACAATAAACAAAGGAAATCAAGTGCTACGTAATATGGTGGGCGTTACAATTGCCTCGTTACTACTGAAGTGATGTTCGATTTTATTCACAAATATTTGCAAAGGTCAGAGAATTGTATAAGTGCAGACTCACTCGCTCGATCGCTTTTCATATCTTCTCTCACACTCTCACTTCAACGAGAGGAAACACATTTATGAAACTTTTCGAGTACTTTCAATCACGATTGAAAATATTGAAGTGGCGTATTTTCACATCAAATACACGTTTCGAAATCGCATAAAAGAATCTGATGTGTTGCACTCACGTGACTTTCTCTACTCTTGTACTAACCATTCTTACAAACTCTTATCCCTATATCATCTTCGTGTTAGTTGAGATAAACATTTGTATAAATTATTGCTTATTTCCTTGTAGCTACAAGGACAATATGGGAATACAGTAAGCTTTGAACGACAGTCAAATTTTTGAGATTCCCTTCTCTTTGCAGGGCTAAGCTATAAGAAAGCGAATTACGATCTTACATTTGACGTATATCTAAGTTTTCCAAAACTCACACAAATAACAGGAATATTCTCGAGATAGTTCACTCTACAAAAAACAATTTATTTATGTTTTAGCGACATGTATTTCTTTTTTTGTATAGTAAGATTTGGTGTATCTGTTACGATTTACCAGTTATTCAAAAGGCATCCAGAGTAAACAGGAGTACAAGGCTATAGCCAGAAAATTTAAAATATACGTTTCTTTTGCTATAAAAATACCTCAAACATATGGCATTTTAATCAAAATCGTTGGCCATTTTCGAGAAAGTCAAAATTGTCAAACAATTTTCCATGTAAAGGGTAGTTTAGGGTGGAGGAATTTTCTTCAAAATGTTCGTGTCGCATCCTTGAAAGATATCTAACTTAAATATCTAACTTAAATACCAACGACGTTTCGTTTTTGAGTTATGGTGCCCCAGACTGACAGACACATACACACGGACCTTTTTCTAAAAATGCTTTCTGTTTTGGATTAAGGGGACCACAAAGAATGTGTTTCCGACCAAATACGACATCGAATTTTTGGGTGGAATACAATATTTACTATACGTAGGAGGGAAAGTAAATACGAAATGTCTGTTAAAAACCAAAGTTGGTATTTAAGTTTAATATGGTTCAAGAATAAGAAAAAAAATAGGTTTCGAACAAAATTTCTCCACCATGATTTTGATCTTCTCGAAAATGGCTGTAATGAATTTGATATTTTATGGGTAATTAAACGTATATTTGAATTTTCTGGCAATAGCCCATTTGTACTGTTTACTATGGATGACTTCTGAATAAGTGGTAAACCGTAAGAGTAGTGTAAAGTAGAGGTACAAAAGCAAACGAGGATGGTAAGTGACAGCCATGTGATACTGGTGACCAAGTCTGGAGGAGGCCGTGGGTGGTATCAAAGAAGCGCCGTTTAGGTGCTACAAACTACCCACTTTGCATTTTAAACAGTTTATTCTGTTTTGACAGCGCAGTTTGGCAGCATCGTTGGGAAAACAAAGTAGAAGCACGCCGCGATAACATCGCTATATTCCCAATCGAGAAACAAAATAAGAATGAGTGAAGTCGTTCTCATGAAGACTGGTCGGTGTATTCCTCTCACAGCGCGCGTGGCATTGTAAACATGTCACATAGTTGTTCATCTGCACGCACACACACTAGCGCGCGCACACACACATACGCACACACTAGCTAACACACATACACACATACAAACACATATACAGACAGGCACATATGCACACACATACATACATACACACACATACACACAAACACACTCACATACACAGACGCACACACATACACATACACGCACAGGCACACACGCACAAGCACACACACAGGCACACACGCTCACACGCACAAACACACGCAATCACGCACACGCATACACCTACACAGGCACACACATACACACACATACACACACTAGCACACACACATACACACACATACATATACACACGCACACACATACACACATGCACACTAGCACACATACACACATACACACACTAGCACACACATACACACACGCGCACACGCACAGGCACACACGCTCACACGCACAAACACACACACATACAAGCGCGCGCACACACATGCACACACGCACACACGCAGTCACACACATATACACACACTGGTATTTAACATTATTTCCAGGAACCGACCTGGAGATTTTGAATAAAATAACCCCACTCTGAACTACCCTTCACTTGGAATTTTAGTCGAAAATTTGTATTTTCTTGAAACTGGCTCTAGTTCAATTTTGATTAAAATACCATATGTTTAAGAAATTTGTATGACAAACGAAATGTATATTTTGAATTTTCTGGCTATAGCCTATGTAGTCCTCTTTACTCTGGATGACTTCTCAATAACGGCTAAACCATAAGAGATAGACAAAGTCTTACTGTACAAAAATGAAAATCTCTCAAAAACAGACAATTTGTCTCTAAATAAATTGTTTGTAAAGTTAACCATTTCGGAGATATTCGTCGTTATTTGTGTCAGTTTCGAAATACTTACAACTTTCCTGAAATGGAACATCATTGGTCATTTTTTATATGTTAAGTGTGCAAAGAAAACGGGATCTCAAAGCTTTAAAGCATTTGACTATCGCACAAAGCCTAGTGTATTCTAATATTCCCCTTGTACCTACAAGGAAATAAGCAATAAGATAATTTGTACAAATGTTTATCTCAAATACCACAAAGAAGATATAGGAATAAGAGTTTGTAAGAATGATTAGTACAAGAGTAGAGAAAGTCATGTGAGTGTAACACGTCAGATTTTTATGCGATACATTATCTTGATGAAATGTAGTTCCAATATTAAATTTTCTCTCGTGTTGTGTTGTAGTAAAACAGAGGGAAATGTAATCATCAAGCGTAAAGTACTTTACACAGTGTTGCCACACTGTAAACGTTCCTAACAAAATACATAATTTGTCCATGGTTACCAACAAATACATACGTTCTCTGGGCACTAGTGACAGGAGCTGACAGAAAGGAATGTCGGAGCAGTACATCCTGTATTCCACGCCCCGAATGAATCAACCAGCTTCCAGAAACAAGCCAGTCGACCTTGTTTCATTGCCCACCTGGGGAATTCCAGCCCATAACTCTTCTTCTTCTTTAAATATCTATAGTTAGAATGTAAATTCATGGCATTTGTTGATGTTAAGTAGTTTAGGGTTAAAAGAATACTAATCTTTCGATCACACCAGCAGGTCTTCATCTGAATGGTTTTTGGTCTACGTGTATGGACCCCGCCCTCTACAGATTCTAACACAGTATAACTCAATAACTCGGTTAAAAGCCAAATTTGTTTTTTAAGTTTAATGTCTTTCAAGGATGCGACATGACGATTTTGAAGAAAGTAGCCCCACCCTAAGCTACCCTTTACATGGAAACTTGTTGGAAAATTTTGAGTTTCTTGAAAATGGCTCTAACGATTTTGATTAAAATGCCATATGCTTAAGATTTTTAATGACAAATGAAATGTATAATTCTGTAAGAGATATACAAAATCTTAGTATACAGAAGTGTTGATCTGGCTAAAGTACACAGATGTTTAATTTTTTTTAAGTGAACCATTTCGGAGACATTCCTTGTTATTTGTGTCACTTTCGGAAAAAAATCTTTCGTGAAATAGATCGTCGTTCATTTTTTATGTTACGTGTGCAAGGAGAACGGGATCTCAAAGCTTTAAAAGATTTGACTATCGCACAAAGCCTACTGTATTCTAATATTACCCTTGTACCTACAAGGAAATAAGCAATAAGTTAATTTGTATAAATGTTTATCTCAACTAATCTAAGAGTTTGTAAGAATGGTTAGTACACGAATAGAGAAAGTCATGTGAGTGCAACACATCAGTTCTGTTTTTTAGTTCTGTATTGTGTAAAGCGTTAGAGAAAGTAAAAATGCAGCAGGAAACAATTACACCCCCGCACCCCCCCCCCCCTCCATAGGGGCTGTGACGTGACCAAGGGCTGTTTATTCTCTGCACGCTTTTCAAATTTACCACGCTTCTACACAGTCCTTAATTTCGTTTCGTTTGTGCGCTTGCAGTTTTTTTTTCCTAATTTTGGGGCATACCTACCCTATCATACAGTCATAAATTGTGGACTGATTCGAGAACAATGGAGACATTTTATGTGCGGCGGTTATCGTTCAAACACTGTACTTTGGGTGTTTTCATAAGCGTGTTATTTTCTCTGCTACTTGCTTGTGTTCCAACCAAAGCTTGGAGGTCGAGATTTTGTCGGAAATACACCGCCTGGTGTGTTAGATGAAGTTATAAATCATCAGAGGAGGCTAAACTGGGTAATGTGGTTCATCAGGAAGCAATTTAAGCTTTTAACTCATTGATTGTGGACATAGTGATAATGAACATGTGAAAATTATCGTACGTGCATCGCAAAAAACTGACGTCATCACCTTGCCTACAGATGGAACTGTCGACGCCTTGTTTGGAACCTATTCTCCCCTTTCAGTCCACCGTGTGGGCTGTTCCTTCTTCTCAGGTGTGAAGTGATGAATCGACTCCCAAATTTTTTAAAGCACAACCGCTATCTATACGTCAGATCGGGTACTTCAGGGACAGCACTCGTATAGGCTACCATAGTGCTGTCCAATGTTTGCGAAAGACGGAAGGTTGACTTTACCTTCTTCTATTTGCCGACTTTGCCTGTGTTTAATTCCCAGCCGTGCATTGTGTTGCAGTGGCGGTTGGTTATGTGTATGAAAGTACTTTCAAATGTTATGTGATAATAAACATGTGTTTATTAGTGACATACGTTCAAGAAATGTATCTATTTGGTGAAGTGCAGATACACCAAGTGTAACATATTGACTTTTAATATTGTCCAATTTGTTCACAAATATATGTAGAGATATATTCACTCTATTCTTGAAAATGTTTATTTCTCTATCTACCACCTTTTAATCGACGTAAATGCTTTAGAAGGTATTTTATTGCGAATTTTCTTGTAAGGAAATATAAGAATACAGTAAGCTTTAAACGATAGTAAAATATTTTAAAAGCTGGTTCCTAGCCTATGCCTTTGAAAATCCGTTCTGTTTGCGAGAACAAGGAATGAAAAAACGAATAACATATTCGTATTTGAAAAACAGTACAAGTATTGACACATTCAAACAAATAAGAAAGAATATGTCGGAAATGGCTTGCTGTAAAGAAAAACAAGGTGCTTGACATAAACTGTAGAAATGGCCATGTTTGTTGCAATTTCCTTGAACGTCTTGAAAGCACATCCCTGAAAGAAGAAATGGCCATGTTTGTTGCCAAAATAAAGCATTTTTAGAAAAAGTTGTTGTTGATGTGTGTGTGTGTGTGTGTGTGTGTGTGTGTGTGTGTGTGTGTGTGTGTGTGTGTGTGTGTGTGTGTGTGTGTGTGTGAGTGCGTGCGTGCCTGTGTCAGTCTGCGAACAGCACAACTAAAACGAAAGGTTCATTAAAGACAGAAGTTGGTATTTAAGAGTCGTGTTTTTCAAGGCTGCGACACGAAAATTTTCAAGTAAATTCCAACACCCTAAACTAGCATTTGCATGGATCTTGATTAAAATGCCACATGTCGTAAAATATTTGTATGGCAAATGAAATTTCTCCAAAATCTTTGTGTTGTATCATTAAAAGATATTAACATTAAATACCAATTTTGGTTTTTAACCGAGTTTTCGTTTTTGATTTACGCTATTCATACACACGGACGTTTTTTCTAAAAAGTTTTTTTTTTTTTTTTTTTGGATTCAGGGGGCCTCAAAACATATTTGTACTGATATCTCAACATCGAACAGTAGAATAATTCCCCTACTTGCTATACTTGATAGGGAAAGTAAAAAATACTTAATTTTAAAGTACAAAACTGTATATCAATTTAAATTCTTCAAGAAATGTCTGAATTCAGAATAAAAGCTGAAAGTTGAGAAAGACGCACAATAAGGGGAAACAATTTAAAGAATATCATGGGCATTAGGAATGTGTTGACATTTGCCTGTCGACGATAAAGCCCGAGGTAAGAGTGACCGGGAATCGAACCAGGGAGTTTCCGGATGAGCAGTTTGCTGAGTAAAGGTGCCACGAAGAGGTCCACAGAAGATCGCTGCATCTTAGGAGGCGAGAGGAAACAGGTGTGCCCTTCCAGAAGTAACAATATGTGGTCGATGCAGAGGTTGTGGTTTTTGGTTCGCTCTCGTAATCCTATCTCTCACCGCATTGTTCTGGTTCCCCATCCAAAATTTACAGGATGCACCCCACCCCCTCCCCACCCCCCGCACAAAAATGGCAACCTGAATCTGGCGCCATTATCGATTGGTACGTACGCTGAGAGATTGGATTTAGGTTTCTGTGGTGACGGCCTGAGATGGAAGATAACAGTAGTTTATCTGGCGAGCGGCGCGTAGGCCGGGTACACACCTGTATCAGGTGGTTCAGTCAACTGGTGCATCTCCAACACTTTATTTGTGTGTGTGTTGTACCGAGGTTTGGTCTATCTTTTAGGGTTTACCAGTTATGCAAAAGTCGTCCAGAGTAAACACGACTGCATAGGCTATGGCCAGAAAGTTGAAGATATACATTTCATTTGTCATAAATATGATACTTTAATCAAAATCGTTAGACATTTTCAAGAAAATCAAAATTTTCGAAAAATTTTCCATGTAAAGGGTAGTTTAAGGTGGGGCTATTTTCTTCAAAATCTTCGTGTCGCATCCTTGAAAGAAGACATTAAACTTAAATACCAACTTTGGTTTTTAACCTACTTTTCGTTTTTGAGTTATGCTGTCCACACACACACGCACCTTTTTCTAAAAATAATTTTTTTTTGTTTTTGATTCAGGGGGCCTCAAAACATATTTCCGGTGAAATCTTGACGTTGAATTTTTGGATAGAACAAAATACTTCCCCTACTTACCAGTAGAGAAAGTAAAAATCTGATGTGTTGCACTCACATGACTTTCTCTACTCTTGTACTAACCATTCTTACAAACTCTTATTCCTATATCTTCTTCGTGTTAGTTGAGATAAACATTTGTACAAATTATCTTATTGCTTATGTCCTTGTAGGTACAAGGGGAATATGGGAATACACTAGGCTTTGTCCGACAGTCCAATCTTTTTCACCTTTGAGATTCCATTCTCTTTGCACGATTAACATATAAAAAAAATGAACAACGTTGTTGCATTTCACGAAAGTTCTAAGTTTTCCGAAACTCACACACATAACAAGGAATATCTCCGAAATGGTTCACCCTACAAGAAAATTTATTGAGACATAAATTGTGTATTTTAGTAAGATCTACATTTTTTGTATAGTATTATTTGGTCTATCTCTAACGGTTTACCAGTTACGCAAAAGTCGTCCAGAGTAAATACGACTACAGGGACCATAGCCAGAAAATTCAAGATATACATTTCATTTGTCATAAAAATATCTCAAACATATGACGATTTTAATCAAAATCGTTAGATATTTTTAACAAACTAATTTTCGAAAAATTTTTCATTTAAAGGTAGTTTAGTGTGGGGTTATTTTACTCAAAATCTTCGTGTCGCATCCCTGAAGGATATTAAACTTAAATACCAACTTTGGTTTTTAACCTACTTTTCGTTTTTGAGTTATGCTGTCCACAGACACACGGACCTTTTTCTAAAAATGCCTTTTTTTTTTTTTTTTTTTATTCAGTGGGTCTCAAAACATATTTCCGGTGAAATCTTGTCATTGAATTTTTGGGTGGAATACAATACTTCCTCTACTTGCCAGTAGAGAAAGTAAAGACACTCGGAAGACCAAGAAAATAATGGTCAGGCATCTTTTGAAGCCGGAACAGGCAGCATTGCGTAATTCTTGGAGTGAAGATTAAGACGAAGTTCTCATGTTTTTTACACATTAAATCAGTGACACTTGCGTCATTATCTGTTATTCCCCACCTCCCGTATTAGTTATACTTAGAGCATTTGTCTGAATTTTCCAATACTACACAATACTTTTCTCAAATAACAGTATTTTATTCCTTGACCATGCAAAGATAACGCAATTTTAAAGGCATCTTATAGCAGCCAGCTCTTAAAACATTTTGCTATGACTTAAAGGCTACTATATCCCATATGCCCCTTGTACCTACAAGAAAAGTAGTAAGTATTAGGATAATTCGTAGAAATGTTTATCTCAAGAACATATAGGAGTAAAGTTCATGTTAGAAGTAGTAAAAGGTGGATTGTTTTAACGTGTTCTTTTTGAGGTTGGGATCGCCAGCATAATAATTAAAAACAGTGTTTGCAGTCTGTAAGGCAGTTGCATCATGAGAGGAAAGCGCTTTTATAATATTTGCTGCTAGTTCATTATTGACTTTTAATTTCAGGATGGGAATATCTCCAGGGAGAGATAGTCTCTTGTTTGTTGAACTGGTACTACTGGTAGATGTTTGAAATGATAAATGATATTCCAAGGTGTTTGTTTTGGAAATAGATTGTGTTTGTTGGAAGGAAACACATTTTCCTATGCTGCAGGCTTCTAGGAAATTGAATAGAGCGCTTGCTCACTTAGCTATTTGAGGTTAGAAATAATGTAGGTTGGCAGTACTGCTTGTTAGTATCTCCACAGCAGTTTAGTGTAATGTTGGCCATAGTGAATTCTTTGGAAGTGCCGATAAACTTTCTCGTATAGCGTGGGTTCGATTCCAAGGCGTCCCGACACACAGTTCAGGGCAGTAATATCCACTGAGGAGAGAATTACCGTAATTGTCCCTATAATCGGTTTACTCTAAACATAAAGTAGATGTAAACAAAAGCACGAGGCGGAAATGAACTTTATTGGCTGGTATTTCCGTCGTATTCTTCCACAAATTACTTCTAAGCCCTTCTTGCTTTACTTGCGCTCAATAAACCACTTAAATGTTATAATACAATATTTCTGCTGTATGTAATACGTTACCTTCCCTACTTCCAGTACTGGGGCTTGCTTATTGCAGTGGAAGGCATGAGTGCGAAGTTGTAAATCCACGAAACGTATCAAGCATATTTATAACATTTTCAGCTGCAATGTAACTTTGAGTTAAAGCTACCTACCCTGTGGGGAACATTTATAGGGCTGCATTGGGGAGGGTTCAACCCCTACACTGGTTTCACAAGTACTGGAGTTACTTTCCTGTCCGCGGTGCGGCGCTGGTTACGTACCGGACATATCAGGCTTGCCAACAGCTCTTTGGTGTGAAAGAGAAACAAAATCCAATATGTAGTTATGGGTAGAGCTCTTAAACCGCGGCTACAATAGCAGTGAAAAATCAAACACCATAAAATAATACACCGCATTCGATAATCAATAACATATCCTGATATTCTGAGAGGAAAGGTTCTCTGGTAAAACGCTTCAAAAAGTTCTTGTACTGCAAATGATAAACCCGCTAAATTCAGAGTCACAAACCTGTTCAAGAATACTTACCTATGAGCAAAACTTCAACAAAATCGACAAAAAGAAACCTCTTTATTTCTTTGTTACCAGGTGAAACATGTGACTTTTTAAATGAAACGCGTGTAGAGAAAACCGTGTGAATGTATTACAATCAACCAGTCTCGGAATTCATTTATTTCATATATTCAACATCCGTTTATGTAAATAAATAAGCAGATTCATTGATGTAAAATATATCTCATAATTTGGCTTGTGACGTCATTTCGGAATGTTCTGCTGTAGATTTAAATGCCTTTTCTATATTAATATAAGTTATACATTCAAATGGTTTATCACTATTGGTATTTTTAACCTTTTTAGTTCTCTACTGCTAAGGAGAGGAAGTATTCTATTCCACCAAAAATTCGATGTCCAGATTTCACCGGCAATATATGTTTTGAGATCACTTTGGTTATCATAACTGGAAAACGAAAAGTCGGTTAAAAACCAAAGTTGGTATTTAAGTTTAATGTCTTTCAAGGATGTGACACAAAGATTTTGAATAAAATAGCCCCACCCTAAACTACCTTTTACATGGAAGATTTTTCGAAAATTTTGATTTTCCTGAAAATGCCTATAACGATTTTGACTAAAATGTCGTATGTTTAAGATATTTGTAAGAGAAATGACGTATATTTTTAATTTTCTGCCTATAGCCTATGTAGTCCTGTTTACTCTGGATGACTTTTATATAACTCGTAAACCGTAACAGGTAGACAAAGTTTTACTATACAAAAAAAGTAGATCTCACTAAAACACACAATTTGTGTGTTTATAATTTTTTTAGTAGAGTGAACCATTTCGGAGAAATTCCTTCTCATTTTTGTCAGTTTCGGAAAACTTAAAATTTTCGTGAAATGGAACATCGTTGTTAATTTTTTTATGTTAACCGAGCAAAGAGAACGGAATCTCAAAGCTGAAACTAGCGGGGTTCGAACCCTTGCTCAATTACATATGTATTACTAAAGGGACATATATACAATTATTAGTCTCCAATTGCGGATCTAAATTGCATTTTAAAAATATTAGCACATGCATAAAGATATAGGAAATATGTATGAAGTTGGAACGTACGTACGTACGTCAATAATGGATTTTATGTGGGTTGCTATCATTCTGGTTCTAATTTGCATTGTATTTTGAAAGCCCGGTCGAATATGATATCCAAAAATCACACTTTGGGGGTTGATACAGTAAACAGAAATATATCATTCAAATGTTTCCAATAGCAAACGGGAACCACGTAATTTCTGGTGCATTATTTAATCGCCCGTGGATTGCGTTAATGAAATGCAAACACGTTTGTGGGGAGGTTTTTCATTTTTAAGGGAAACTCTGACACCTTTATCTGCTGTTCACAGAGTTTTTTATTTTATTTATTTTCACTTCAGTTCCACGACCACCTGCGTATAACAATGCAGGCTCACGTATTGTTTGCCTTAGCATTGTGTAATTGATTTGCTCGAATTGCCTAACCTCCCTCCTTTTATCTTACCCCTAACAAAGTGCCAGCGTAAACAAAACACAACACATTCAACGTTAAACACGCTGTTTTACCCCAAAATAATATCAACGCAAATGTCATTCTCAAGTTTGTATACAGGCTTACAATGATTCCACGGCCAAAACCACAAACACAGGCCTTTTATTACTTTCTCTGCCACGTACAGTAAGTAGAGGAGGTATTGTATTCCATCCAAAAATTCCACGTCGATATTTCACAGGAAATATGCTGAGGTACCCTAAAAAATGAATGTTTAGAAAAAAGTCAGTGAGTGTGTGTGTGTGTGTGTGTGTGTGTGTGTGTGTGTGTGTGTGTGTGTGTGTGTGTGTGTGTGTGTGTGACCCTATGAACAGCGTAACTCAAAAAGAAAAGTCAGTTGGAAAGCACAGTTGGTATTTAAGTTCAATATCTTTGAACGATGCAACACGAAGATTTTGAAGAAAATTCCTTCACTCTAAACTACTCTTTACATGGAAAATTTTTCGAAAATGGTTCTAACGATTTTGATTAAAATGTCATATGCTTGAGATATTTCTATGACAAATGAAATGTATATCTTGAATTTTCTGGCTATAGCCCCTGTAGTCGTATTTACTCTGGATGAATTTGGAATAACATGTAAACCGTAAGAAATAGACGGAATCGTACTATATTTAGATCTTGCTAAAATACACAATATATGTCTGAAAGAATTTTTTTGTAGCGTGGACCATTTCGGAGATATTCCTTGTTATTTGCGTCAGTTTCGAAAAACATTCGTCAAATGCAACATCGTTGTTCATTTTTGTATATGTTAAGTGTGCAAAGAGAACGGAATCTCAAGAGATTTAAAAGATATGACTATCGCTCAAATTCTACTGTATTCCCATATTCCCCTTGTACCTACAAGGAAATAAGCAATAAGATAATCTGTACAAATGTTTATCTCAACTAACACGAAGAAGATATAGGAATAAGAGTTTGTAAGAATGGTTAGTACAAGAGTAGAGAAAGTCATGTGAGTGTAACACATCAGATTTTTGTTCAGCTGAGGTTGTGCATGAAGACGATGGATTTTCTTACATTCAATACTATACCCTCAGAGCAGAGTGAAGGCAACGCAGCCCCCCCCCCCCCCCCCCTTGCTGTTTCATTTGAAAAACAAGGCAAGTACTACCTGCCTACCTACCAGGGGAGAAGCATATTTCACCAACAGAATTACTCCTACAGGAAAACTTTATCATTTCTTTACTACATACTACATACGTACGTACTGTCAGCATTATTTTTCATGTTATTGCCCGTCCTTTCTTCTTGTCTCTTCTTTCCCTTCCATCTTTGTACCGCGCCCCTCTTCATTGTTTAGTTTTAGAAGGCACTTACACTCAAAATTACGACATGTTGAAATTTCATTACCTCCTTCCGTAAAGTTATACATAAATGTTGAGAAAATAAACAAACTGGAGCCTCCGTAAAGTACTTTACTACAGCTCTGTAATAAAATACACTAGTGTGCAGAAAATAGCGTTTATCGTACGAATCGTTTTATTAGTTCTTACTGCAGTTAGTATTCTATCCAGATATGAAACAGCAATGAGCATCTGTGAAAATTGGTTCAAAACCGATTTGTGTTAACAAAACTGATGTGTTGCACTCACATGACTTTCTCTACTCTTGTACTAACCATTCTTACAAACTCTTATTCCTATATCTTCTTCGTGTTAGTTGAGATAAACATTTGTTTCCTATTTCCTTGTAGGTAGAACAGGGAATGCAAAGATATAAAAAATGAATAACGATTTTCCATTTGAGAAAGGTTTAAGTATTGCAAAACTCGTACAAATAACAATGATTCACTCTACAAAAACATCATTTGCACTTAAATTGTATGTCTTAAGAAAATCTGCATTTTTATAGTAAGATTTTGTCTATCTCTTACGGTTTACCAGCTATACAAAAGTCATCCAGAGTAAACAGGACTACATAAGCTATAGTTAGAAAATTCAAAATATATGTTTCATTTGTCATATAATATCTTGAACGTGTGACATTTTAATCAAAATGATTATACGCATTTTCGAGAACATCAAAATTTTCCAAATCTTTTCCCAGTATAGGGTAGTTTAGGTTGGATGAATTCTCTTCAAAATTTTCGTGTCACATCTTTGGAAAGTCATTACACTTAAATACCATCTTACCATCTTAAATACCCGGTTTCCCCCGCCATCTCATTCCACCGGTGCTCCATCTTCATTCCATGTATCATCAGTGTCACCGCCTGCGGTGCCATAGTAGTAAAAGCGGGCGTTAAACACTACAAACAAAATCTTAAATACCACACACACACACACTCATGCACGCACACGCACACGCACACACTCACACGCAAACGCAAACGCACACGCACACACACACTCACACTCACACACAAACGCACACGCACACACTCATGCACACACACGCACACACTCACACGCACACACACACGCACACACACGCACACACTCATGCACGCATACGCACACGCACACACACGCACACGCACACACTCACACGCAAACGCACACGCACACACACTCACACGCAAACGCACACGCACACACTCATGCACACACGCACACGCACACACTCATACTCACACGCACACACACACTCACACGCAAACGCAGTCAGACGCACACACGCATGCACACACACTCACACGCACACACACACTCACACGCAAACGCACGCACACGCACACACGCATGCACACACTCATACTCACACGCACACACACACTCACACGCAAACGCACTCACACGCACACACTCACGCACACACACTCACACGCACACACGCATGCACGAACACGCACACGCACGCACACACACTCACACGCACACACTCATTCACACACACTCACGCACACTCACACGCACACACTCATTCACGCACACGCGCACGCACGCACACACACACACTCACACGCACACACACTCACACAAACACACGCATGCACGAACACGCACACGCACGCACACACACTCACACGCACACACTCATTCACACACACTCACGCACACTCACACGCACACACGCATGCACGAACACGCACACACACACACGCACACACACTCACACGCACACACTCATGCACGCACACGCACACGCACTCACGCACACTCACACGCACACTCACGCACACACACTCACGCACGCACACACTCATGCACGCACACGCACACACACTCACACGCAAACGCACACGCACACACACACACTCATACACTCGCGCACACGCACACGCACAGTCGCGCACACAGACGCGGAATTTTTCCTAAAAATCATTTTTTTTATTCGTGGGTCCTAAGACATATATTTCTGATGAAATCTTGATACTGAATTTTTGGGCGCAGTGCAATATTTCCCCTACTTTCTATACGTTGCTGAGAAAGTAAAAATGCAGCTTTATTAGTTTGGAATTTCAAATTCTAAGTCATGTACGTATATCCTTAAAGAGCAAATGCTCACTTTGAGGAACCTTAGCGCTACGAGGCGACAAAAAACGTTTTGAAACGAGTCGCTAGTGCAATAAGGTTTTTTCACACGATTCATTTTTTTCCTCTACTCGACGCCTTGTTTTCAATGAAATGCAGAAATGTTTAGGTATGTTTGACGGGGAAAGGAGCAAAAGAGAGACTTTATCCGATGACGTAAGGTCAGTGAGCGTTTCTTTCGTAATTAAAATGTGAAGAGCAAGTGCGTCGACATCAATTCAGAGCGTGCACCGACTTTTTATAACGAACCTTTTCCTACTTCACGAAACACGGCGAGAAAATAACTCCAAAAACATCGCACGCCCTGCAGGAAACCTTCTCTCTTCCTCTCGTTTACTCAAATATATACATGTAATTTATATCCAAGTTACAGGTTTTACACTTTCACTCGTCTTCAACATTTCTAACACGGCCCGGATTTCCATAACCTAAACATGTTTCGGAAATAACGAGTATTTTTACCTTCTCTACTACATATATATTTGACTCAAAATTTCGATGTCCTGATTTCAGAGGAAATGTATATTTTAAGGCACCTTAGATTCAAAAAAAGCATTTTTAGAAAAAATTCTGTCTCTGTGTGTCTATGCATGTGTGTGCATGTGTGTGTGAGAGAGATTACCATAACAAAAAAGAAACGTAGGTTAAAAACCGAACTTGGTATTTAAGGTTAATATCTATCAAAGATGCGACACGAAGATTTTGAAGAAAATAGCCCCACCCTAAACCACCCTTGACATGGACAATTTTTCGAAAAAATTTTGATTTTCTTGAAAATGCCTCCAACCATTTTGATTAAAATGCCACATGTTTAAGATATTTTTATTCAAATGAAATGTGTATTTTGAACTTTCTGACTATAGCCTATGTAGTCCTGTTTAAAAAAAAAATGAACAATGATCCATTTCACGAAAGTTGTTTTCTGAAACTGACACACATAACAAGGAATATCTCCGAAATGGTTCACACTACAAGAAAATTTATTCAGACATAGGTAAATTGTGTATTTTAGCAAGATCTACATTTTTTGTAGTGCAAGATTTTGTCTATCTCTGACGGCTTACCAGTTATGCAAAAGTCGTCCAGAGTAAATACGACTACAGGGGCTATAACCCGAAAATTCAAGATATACATTACATTTGTCATAAAAATATCCCAAACATATGACATTTTAACCAAAATCGTTAGAGCCATTTTCAAGAAAATCAAAATTTTCGAAAAATTTTCCATGTAAAGGGTAGTTTAGGGTGGAGTTATTTTGTTCAAAATCTTCGTGTCGCATCATTGAAATACATTAAACTTAAATAACAACTTTGATTTTTAACCGATTTTTCGTTTTTGAGTTATGCCGTCCACAGACTGACAGACACACAGACACACACACGGACCTTTTTCTAAAAACGCTTTTTGGATTCAGGGGGTCTCAAAACATGTATTTCAGGTGAAATCTCGACATTGAATTTTTGGGTGCAATACAATACTTCCCCTACTTACCAGTAGAGAAAGTAAAAATGAAGAACAATCTTTTATTTGTGGAAAGTACAATCATTGCAAAACGCACAAATAACAAGGAATATCTCCGAAATTGTTCATTGCAGAAAAAGTTTATTCGGAAATAAATAGTGTGTTTTAGCAAGATTTACTGACTAACTGTTCTGCTGTTCTCTCGCCTCCTTATATAGAGTGGATGATATCGCACGGACCTTTCTCGATCTATTAAAACACGTGCGGAAAAAGCACCTCTTGTGTAGTCACTTCGATTGTGTCACGAGTTCACTCGCGTGAATGGTGTGAGCAAGCATTTTAATTTGTATGTGTCTTATAAGGTAGATATAAATTTGTTAACTTTTGAGATACCTTTATTTCTAATTTCTTGTTATGCTAAAGTAAATAAATAGAATTGAAGTTTTTACAGCTGTCTCCCGTTGTAAAAATATTAAATCCTTTTCAATAAAACGGCGGTGGTATTTTTTAACGGGAGCTTTCACCGTTATTTTACTGGGATCCTCCCCTCCCAGTTGTTGGGATTGGTTCCGGCGACCTTTGGATTTGAATAGATGACGAGCGCAATGCGTGTTGCCTTAAGCATCATGGCTATTCACTCCTGAGATTCCTCCGAAAGAGATACAAGAACCGATATAGGGACTACAGGAAGAACCGCACATGTAGCAAATAACTTGCAAACTAAAAGGTTATATAAAAGACAGTGAAAACAAAATATCTGGCGTAATGTATATAATGGTGATAGTTTTGGATTTTAAGCACTAAAACTGTAAGTCCCAATTCAATAATAATCTGACCATGTGGAGTTAACAATTAAATGGTCAGATATCACGTGAATAAATGTTATAGCACAGTGCAAAAGGTCATTCTGCTCAGTGATACCAACGCAATCAGATGTTACAAAGGATTTATTGTTACGGAAGAGTTGATAATTTGTAATTAATATATATTATTTCACGCATGAAACGTGTGCAACTCCACTCTGGTGTATTAGAGATAATAAAACAAGTGCGAGAAGAGAACAGTTGTGAGTTGTAATACATATTAACGGCACTAGAAGAAGAGAAATGTGCTTTTGTACAAAGATTTTAGAAGAAAATAAAGTGACACACATAGCTGGATCGGATTTAATCGATTTTGTTTCCATGGTGTCAGGGGTGGGATTCATAGAATTGTCAAATTGTTGCGATACTGAGGGCATACTGCATTCCTGATACTTTTTGAAGTTTTAAATCTATCCAGCAAACAAAACACAAGCGTAACACCCGGTTTGGGCTATAACGACGGTAAACCTTCGGTCCCTTCACGTCGTTAAAAGTGGTTTTGACTGTACATATATCTCCTGGCTCTGGAAAGTGGCAAGGAATGCATAAACCGGTTTTCATCAGTAACACAGTTGTTTTATGTAGACATCATTACCTCTAGAATTTTCCACGGGCCATCTTATTAGGATAGATACTTCTGGTGCGGTAGCAAACAAAACAGCAACGAAAAGCGTTGTGTTTCGAGGATGGCAATAAAAGTCTTGGCAGACAGTATCTGTCCATCGTAAAGCTGCCGGACAAATGACTGATGATTTACAGCAGCATAATAACATTACCGTGAGGTGGGTCTATTACGTCACTGGTAGTAAAACTACGGTAGTGACGTAACGTAATAATAGGATTGAAACCTTCTGTAAAGTCCTTACAGCATAACTCAAAAACGAACAGTCGGTTGAAAACCAAAGTTGGTATTTAAGTTCAATGTCTTTCAAGGATGTGACACGAAGATTTTGAAGAAAATAGCCACACCCTAAACTACCCTTTACATGGAAAAGTTTTCTAAAATTTTGATTTTCTTGTAAATGGCTCTAACGATTTTGCTTAAAATGTCATATGTTTGAGATACTTTGATGGCAAATGAAATGTATATCTTGAATTTTCTGGCTATAGCCCCTGTAGTCGTATTTACTCTGGACGACTTTTGCATAACTGGTAAACCGTTAGAGATAGACCAAATCACACTATACAAAAACTGTAGATCTTGCTAAATACACAATTTATGTCTCAATACATTTTCTTGTGGGGTCAACCATTTCGGAGATATTCCTTATTATATGTGTGAGCTTCGAAAAACTTTCCTGAAATGGATCATCGTTGTTCATTTTTATTTTCTCTACTGGGAAGTAGGCGAAGTATTGTATTCCACCCAAAAATTCGATGTCGAGATTTCACCGGAAATATGTTTTGATGCCCCCTGAAACCAAACAAAGCATTTTTAGAAAAAGGTCCGTGTGTGTGTGTGTGTGTGTGTGTCTGTGTGTCTGTCAGTCTGTGGACAGCATAACTCAAAAAAGAATAGTCGGTTAAAAGCCAAACTTGGTATTTAAGTTCAATGTCTTTCAAGGTTGTGACACGAAGATTTTGAAGAAAATAGCCTCACCCTACCCTTTACATGGAACATTTTTCGAAAATTTTGATTTTCTTGAAAATGGCTCTAACGATTTTGATTAAAATGTCATATGTTTGAGATATTTTGATGACAAATAAAATGTATATCTTGAATTTTCTGGCTATAGCCCCTGTAGTCGTATTTACTCTGGGCGACTTTTGCATAACTGGTAAACCGTTAGAGATAGACCAAATCATACTATACAAAAAATGTAGATCTTGCTAAAATACACAATTTATGTCTCAATAAATTTTCTTGTAGGGTGAACCATTTCGGAGATATTCCTTGTTGTGTGTGTGAGCTTCGGAAAACTTAAAACTTTCGTGATATGGAACATCGTTGTTCATTTTTTTATGTTAAGTGTGCAAAGAGAATGGGGTCTCAAACCTTTAAAAGATTTGACTATCGCACAAAGTCTAGTGTATTCTAATATTCCCCTTGTAGCTACAAGGAAATAAGCAATAAGATAAATTGTACAAATGTTTATCTTAACTAACACGAAGAAGATATAGGAATAAGAGTTTGTAAGAATTAAGAGTAGAGAAAGTCATGTGAGTGCAACACATCAGATTTTTGAAATTTTTCTAAAAGTGTTTTTATTTTTCCTTTTTTGGATTCAGGTGGTCTCAAAACCTATATTTCCGATGAAATCTCAACATCGAATTTTTGGGTGGAATAAAATACTTGCTTCTACTTAGCACTAAAGAAAGTAAAATTATTATTGCATTGTTATATTTGTAAAGAATTGGACCACGATGTTTTGTAATCGCATACAACGAGGAAGAAACAATAAGGGAGGAGAAGACGACAGTCATCTGTTTTCCCAGTTGGTGCACATGGAAGAAGTTTTTCTCCTGAATAAGTACCGACTTTTGTAATTAAATTCCTCGGTTTGAAAGTGGCGAAACCTCGCAAGTCCGGCTACAGACAAAATATATTGCATTCTCGTTGTTGTTTATTTGTACCCGCCGACTTTTGATGAAACTCTGGCCGCCCGCCTTATTTACACACGCGGCGAGAGAATATTTAAGGTAGAAAAAGTGAAACTTCTAATTGACTCTGAGATTAAAAACACTGCATTTTGTGTATGTTTTACGGCTTCAACATGCTTTAATATCGGATATCAAACGGTTTCGTATTTATGATTACGACCTTTGTTCCTGCGTCTATTGCAGTTATAGACGGTGACATTAGGACTTCAACGATATTCTACAGTTAAAATCAGATTTTATAAAACTTTCAGCCAATTTTGTTGAAAAAGAGTTCTGAATAAAATAATCTTTGTTTACGACTACCACTACTGTATGTGAGGAGAGAAAGCACAAACTAGTCCAGCCATATAAAACCGACTGTGTGTTTATTATCAGCTACTGCAAGTAACTAGGGGAGGGGTGGTGTTCACGAGACCTGACCAGTGTCAACATTCCTGACCTTCCGCTCTACACGTTTGCCAGCTGACACGCTGGAATGCAATTATTTAAAATCATGTTGCGGCTAAAAGATTCATTTTATCTACAAATGCAAAACTCACAAATAACTCACGATGAAAGAGTTATACATTTTGACAATTAAACATTTGACCAATTTTAGTTTTACTTTCTCTACTACATGAGTAGAGGAAGTATACAAAAGATCATGGAGACCTAAATCTCATTATTTCAAAGAACAAACACAAACAAATGACTATTAAAGGAGCTGACCACAGAAGATGTAAAAAAATCCTGGGACAAGAAAGAAATTGTACAACAGGTGTTCTCCTTTAACTATTTAGGCTGGAGTATATATCGTATCTGAAACAACAAGATGGCACAAATAAAATTAGCTTATTTCAAAAACGTGCGGAATAATTATAACAATTTAAATGAATAAAAGACAACGTTCAACACAATTAAAATTTCATAAAACATCTGATGTGTTGCAGTCACATGACTTTCTCTACTTATTGTACTAACCATTCTAACAAACTCTTATTCCTATATCTTCTTCGTGTTAGTTGAGATAAACATTTGTACAAATTATCTTATTGCTTATTTCCTTGTAGGTACAAGGGGAATATTGGAATACAGTAGGCTTTGAGTGATAGTCAAATCTTTAAAAGCTTTGAGATTACGTTCTCTTTACACACTTAACTTATAAAGAAATGAATAACGATATTCCACTTCACGAAAGTTTTAAGTTTTCCGAAACTCGCACACATAACAAGGAATACCTCCGAAATGTTTTACCCTACAAGAAAATTTATTGAGACATAAATTGTGTACTTTAGTAAGGTCTACATTTTTTGTATAGTATTATTTGGTCTATCTCTAACGGTTTACCATTTATGCAAAAGTTGTCCAGAGTAAATACGACTACAGGGGCTATAGCCAGAAAATTCAAGATATACATTTCATTTGTCATCAAAATAGCTCAAACATATGACATTTTAATCAAAATCGTTAGAGCTATTTTCAAGAAAATCAAAATTTCCATGTAAAGGGTAGTTTAGGGTGGAGCTATTTTCTTCAAAATCTTCGTGTCGCATCCTTGAAAGACATTAAACTTAAATACTAATTTTGTTTTTTAACCGACTTTTCGTTTTGAGTTATGCTGTCCACATACACACAGGGACCTTTTTCTAAAAATGCTTTTTCTCTGGATTCAGGGGGTCTAAAATATATATTTCCGGTGAAATCTCGACATTCAATTTTTGGGTGGAATACAATAGTTCCCCTACTTACCGGTAAAGAAAGTAAAAATTAGCTGTAAAAAATCGAGCAATCGGTTAAAAGTCGAGCAACTGAAAATTCGTCATGATTGTTTAATTACGATTTGTCTTATTAAATTGTTTTGTATTAGAAGAAAATAGTTTCAAAGAAGGTGAGGAAGCAAGTGTGAGCGAGGAAAGTGCTATGTGAGGGTAAACATAAGGTAAATGGCGTGACGTCACGAGAAAAGGCGACAGTGAAAAAGTGCATAAATAAGATAGCGTTTTTCAACTTGTGTTCTGTGTTGATCAAGAGAAATTCGCGAAACATGGGCAATTATCTACGTCTTCGAAACATTAAATGCAAGAAAATATAAATGTAAAGTTATAAGTATTAAAGTGTAGCAATGTATATGTGTTGTAATTATTGTGAAAACAATAAAATCTGAAGTTACGTTCGCTGTGTGTTAAATTCCTTTGTAGTTTGGATGCCGAAATCTAAATATAATCAGCCCGGCCCACGAAATCTCGATATCGAAATCCACAACGCAATTATCTTCATTTGTACCTAAATTTTTATACATTTACGAGTGTTAGCAGCGAAATAACCTCAAATGTTGTAAATTGATTTTCTGTCCACGTAATGTATTTCGAAATTCTGGTTTTTCAGACGCATTTCTATGTAACTCTAGACTAAAACTGGCCGCCTGTTCGTAACTATTAATTTGTTCAGGTAATAACATGATATTCGTGGTTTAAGGCGCCGAACTAGAAGGCGATAACAGCGCCGAGAAAGACTCGTTTTAAATTGAGCAGCCACTAATTGTGTACTACTTAGGGAAACAGAGGCATCTGTCTGCCTAATAACATATATCAATGAGGAACGCGGGTCACATGTTCACGCTGAGGGCAGAGTAAAAAGTAACCTACATACCCCTAGCATTTGTTATAATTGACAAACATTTGAACTACAGAGGAAGCAGCCTATACTACTTTAAAACAATTGAAGACAAAACCACTCACTCACGAGCAATATAATGGCGTGCGCAGACAATTGATATGACGTCCAAAGATTATCTTATTCGGTTGGCTCCTCTGCAGCGGGTTCAAAAACAAAAGCTTCTGTGGCAACATATCGGATGCAATAATACCAACTATGGCCATAGCTTTACGATGGTTATATTTCAGGAACAGTTGCAGCCTAAAGGATAGAATATCACCAAATATAACCATACCGCGTCATAGTGGGGGGAGGGGGATGTCTCAGCTCGCTTTTGGGGTATTCCAATAGGCTCTTTGCTCTATAGTTCATATTATTTAACTGACACTGAAAACTGTGTCCAGGCGTCTCTCCCATTCCTCGTTGGCGCAGTCCTGCAACTCCGTTCTGACTATGTGCTGGAGGCGATTCCACTCCCTTTTATCCAGCGGATTGCGCGTCTGTTGGTATCTCCGCCTGGCTTTGTTTGTTGTGGCTATGAGTTGTCGAATTTCTTGAGGTAGAGGTTTCTGATGGACCAGAGATTGCCGTCGAGGTGGTGTCGCTTCTTCCATGGCTGTTGACATAGTGGCAGTGATGGCGTGGCTACTAGTTCGTCTGCGACACGGCCGGATATCCGCAGGACGTAGAATAAATGACAATTGTGAAGTATGTAACAAGATTGATAACCCGGAACATGTCCTGTTTGAATGCATAAGATTTAGTGAAATGTTAGAAGATGGAAGAAGAAATTTAGCGGGAAAAAGAATATGGAATATATCTCGGAGTAAGGATGATTTTGATCAATTAGAAGAAATGGTGTGGTTGGTATCTTTAGTAGAAACGGAATTATATAAAGGATAGATCGGGTAGAAGAAGAACGTCCAAGAAGATCGCAAAGAATGCAGAATATGAGAGATGAAGGAAATGATGAGAATTTGGAAGAAGAAGATAAGGCTACCAATAAGGATAAATAGAAGAAGAGAGTTGTGGATTTCCATGGGAAGAATTGAAGCGGCAAGAAGAAGAAGGGAAGTGCGGCGTTTGGCAGAGATAGAAGAAGAATTATTAGATGAAGGTCAATCCGGAATAGAAGAAGATCCAGTAGATCCAGATGAAGAGAGAAGAATCCCAAAAGAAGATAAGCAGTAATAGTTTTTGTAGAGTACAAGTAGAAGTAACATAAGCTGAAGAACCAGCCTCTTCTCCCGATGTAAAGGTGAAAATCTTGAATTCCGGTTGAGAAGAGGAATGGATACCAGTTGTTGTTTAGTGGAAGTAGTAGTAAGATCAGCAGTTTATCTTAAATAATTAATAGTAGAAATTGCAACGTAAATAGTTAATAAATTGTTGAGAAATAGTTTGTAAAAGATAAATTGCCGAATTAGTTTAGATATTTGTGTATATATGTAAAGTTACTGGTTTCCAGTAACTTGTAGGTTTAGTTAGTAGATGTAGGATTTATATCTGCACATTTTGTATAAATTGTTTGTAGAATTTTTTTTTTTATTAATAAAGTGGGAAAGAATAAAATCGGCGGATACTATGTCCTGGTAGATGAAGGTAGGCGACGCTGGAGCAAGAATGTTGTGTCCTCTATGTTCAACGTAGCTCTTCAATATCATACCTCTATGGTTCATGATGTTAGAATTCCACAGCTGACTCTTAGCGTTAAAATCGCCCATGGCTATGGTGGGCCAGTCATGAAGGAAAACTGCCCCCAAGTCCTGGTGATAGATAGGTCTCCGAACATGTCCAGCATGGTGACTTAATGGTTAACAGAGAGTTGTGTTTCCTAGACCAGAAGGACGTGGATTTTGTTAACTGCGATGAAATTTCTGACCTCAGGCATTTTACCACGTACACTAGCATATTTTGGAATTGAGACGATCCGCCATTGTCTCACTGCTGTCTGCCATACTGACCCTTGAAAACAAAGACGATGTGAACAAGGATTGTTTCAAGGACAATGGTGGTTGGTCTTTGGGCAAGAGCCTCTGTCATCACTGTAGAAAAGTCTACTTGCAGGTGGATGGGGATTTTGTCCATAATGCTCAGGAAGTTGGTATCAGGGACTAAGGTGGTTGTGTGGGGTGGTCTGCGTATGGGGTGGGCCAGTAGGTGCTCTTGGGCAGCTTGCCTGGGTGGCAGCGGTGTCTGTTGCCCTAATGGATAAATTGCAGTACCATTCGTATGTTCTGGAGGGTTTGGCATCAGTGATGGCTGAAGATGCAGACCGATAATCTTGAGTGTGAGGAGGGGCTTTAGGGGCTGCAGTAGCGGTGATGGGTTTCAGCGGTACCGTAGATGCCAGTCCTGTAGGTGTACTGCTGGCCTTCTGTGGGTGGCTGCGGGATGTAAGTGGTAATTTTTGTGTTCCAGTCTCTTCACTGGTGGCAGACCTGGATATCTTATGCCCTTGGGGAGGCCTAAGGGATTGCTACCTCTGGGAGCAGCGTCAAACCTCGTGAGTTCTCCATTTTTGTTTAGAAACATCTCTACGCGTGCCTCCTGTCAGGCAGGCACTTTGCCGCCACAGTTAAAACATTTTGCTTTGGGACCCTGCGTTCCTGAGAGCTTGCAGTCTTTGTATTTGTGCCCACTCTCCGCACAGAAGGAGCAACCTGGTTCCAGCCTGCATCCTGCAGTTGGCAGTTTGTATACTGCAGCGGTCATGCAGGAGGGGCGGTAGCTCTCGACACGGATGACGGTGTTGGAGTGGGCCTCCTTTCTGAGGGCCACTCTCAAGTGTGGGATGAGTTGAGGGGGCTGGCTGCGGTTGCACCGAATTTGGCCAATACGCTCGAAAGGATAGCCAAGGTCATTTACGGTGGTTGTCACATCCTCCTCTGTGATAAACATTGGCAGGTCCTTTAAGGTAATATCAAGTAGTTTGTTCTCTGGCAGTAGGGTGGTGAGAAACTGGACCGTGGTAACAGTTAAAATCCCCTGTTTTGACGGTGGGCGTCTGCTGTGGAAGGGAGGAAAGCGACTGTCCAACTCGTGTTCCTGATGGTGTACTTAACCTCACGATGGGAAGTTGTTAGGAACTTGGTAAGTTCCCGAGCCTTGTTAGGGTCCCGGAGAAAGATGGGGGTGGCTCTGTGGGAACGGGCAGGAGTTGTTGGGGTGGTAGGATTGACGACCTCGCCGTCTGTAATGTCCATCGACGCTGGATCGGATGATGGTGTGGCTTGGTTGTTGACTGCCTGGCTGGTACTGGCTAGTGGATTGAATTTGTTGCTGGTAGTAGTAATGTCCGGTTGGTTTCGCAGGCTGGTGTTCCTTTTGCGCTTTTGTGCGACGGTGTGCCATTGTTCTTGGCTACTGGCTCGCTCATTTTTGGGCATGTAGCTATCTGTGCATCATTTCTCGTCTTGTGCGCAGCTAGGATTCCGTAGAGTTGTACTTGGCGGGATCTGGTGGCATGACAAGAAGCTGGCTTTCTGCCTGTGTTATAGACTATCCTAGCTTTGAATTCCTCTGCAGGGTCGAAAGGATTTCAGCTAACAGAGGGAATACGGGATCGACAATGAGTGCTTTTCCCATGAAAGTTTCGAGATAGTATAAGGTGGGGATCGATGCAGTGGGTTGTTCCTCATTGGAGGGCCGTGGATCTGGTGAAGCACGTTGGCCAATCACCTGAAAGACTGACGAAAATGACGTGGTTTTCTGCCATTTCTCCTTCGCTCCAGAATGCATTTTCTTTTATATATACTTAGACTTTCACGGCCACTATTAGAAATGTTTAGTCCTTCCGGGCTTGTAGGATTCAAACTCTCACCTGTGCAGATGCCAAGCGCAGTACTTGACGAAACGTTGATGTCTACAAGCCCGGAAGAACTAAACATTTCTAATAGGCATTTTCTTTTGTTCCCCGTTGATGTTTTGGGGCAAATACTGAGCCACGATGCTAAAGTCAAGTCAGGTGAGTCGTGCGAATGCCGACAGGCGTAGATCGCAGAGGGCCGGACTCCGAAAGGCGCCTTTATTTCGGTCAAAATGGCCGTTGGCTTGGCCTTGCTCTCGTGTAAACAGCTTAAAATATCGCAGATCACGATATTCGATGATATTTTTGCAGCAATCACCACAAGGCGCCGATTTCTTGGACAAAGACTATCCATAATCTCCGAAACAACGAACTCGAACGACCACGACGACGTTTAACTTAACCAAGATGTTTATAAAAGTCAAAATATGAACTTAAATCTAAAGAGGGTCATGCAAACGAAACAAAAGTTATGAGAATTTTGGAGCCTTTACTTCTCTTTGCCAACATTGCTATGCTGTCTGAACAAAGAACAGAACAAAACAAAAGCTTGTTTATGGATACAGGAAAATAATTAAATCTGAGTCTCGGGGCTCTACATGAACATTTCTCCAGTCTGAGCAATGTAAAATGATTTGGTTTTCTACCCAAAATTATGGCGTACGCCATCTGCAGGTGCGTAAATTATATAGTGTGTATATTATCATTAGTTGTGAAGTTAATATAAAAGTATGCTTAAAGCACATTAACATTTTCAGCTTGTGTGGATTCGAACGGTCTACAACATTGATCTGGTTTCTCTGTAGGTACATATATTAATGCTTACTTTGACATTAATCTATTTAATCTGGTAGAAAATAACATATTCTGATTATGTTCGTATAAAACACACGTGAGATGCGATGTTCCTTCATCTAGCTAAGAGCTTCTTCGGACAATCTTCCATATTTTACTGCATATCAAACATCGTGTAATTCATTACAGTTGTTTAAAAGTACGTTTTGGGTAATATTCCATTACTTCCGAAGGAACTAATACTCCCACATTACCTTTTTAAACATTTGTTTCATACAAAAATGATATTGCAATCTACAAACCACGCCATTTTCCTTCGCTGCCAACTCGAAGTCGCGCAGAAGTTGAAATCCGCTAAAATGGCTGGCACTCACTCCCTTGTAGCTTTGAGAGGTATTCAGGCAGCGCATGCATAGCAATGTGTGTTTGTGTATCTGTTTATCTTTTGCTGAATGCATTGTCATCCTTTTCTACGTGCATAGTTGTAGATTGTTCACATATATGTAACTTTGAGCAATGACTGCCTTCCCACAATTCTTCCTCGATGTACCTCCGCAATAGTTAAGGGACTGTGGGGTTGAATTTTCCAATTGTTTTCAAGTTTACATTTTTTATTGAAAATAACTATTCTCACGTTTGATATGAATAAATAAACATATGTCT
Source organism: Tenodera sinensis (assembly GCA_030765045.1). Lineage (NCBI taxonomy): Eukaryota > Metazoa > Arthropoda > Insecta > Mantodea > Mantidae > Tenodera > Tenodera sinensis. The sequence goes on along the minus strand of CM060961.1, from coordinate 5,839,417 downwards.
CTGCAAAGGCTCATTTTTCTAGCTCAAACAGTTTCTCAGATAATATAATTTAATATTTTTAATTAGTAAAGAAAATTCATTCTTTTAAAACTGACTTCACATTTTTCAGAAAACTATACTAGTGGCATTTTCTGATACTTGAGTAAATTGAAAATAAAGTATCTGAATTACTTGTAGAGAAATATATTTTTGTTTTTATGAAGTTCTTAGTGTTAGAATTTATTTTTCAGCATAAACTATTTTTTTGTGAACCAATGAATAAAGCAATCATTAAATGCATATTTTAATATTTAGATAATACGTTTCATATTATGCATGCAAGTTCACATCCAAATCAGAGGAAAGCTGAAATGTAAGGAATAAATTTCATACAAAATGCAAAACTGAGAAGGGATAAAAAGCACCGGAGTGTTGCGCCCCCGTGTGGTTAAAATGAAGCGGATGGCTGCTTTAAACATTTCACTGGAGTTTTAGAAATGATTGGGGAAAAATGTTTGACCAAAATGATTTACGGGTGTCCATAGAATATTCATGATATAATTAAAATACCGAAAATGTCATTTGCACCTGAAAATTTAGTCCTAGGACCCTAACATATACTACTGCTCGCTCGAAGAAAGGCAGAACGCTCCACACACCCTGCTAGACACGCGCCCGCTGTGAAGGTTGGTAAACTGCAGGAACGGAATATATGGAACCCTGGCTGCTACTGCCTCTTAGGAATCAGTGATAAGCAGTGCTTGCATTCTTCAACGATACTTACAAATTATGATTGCCCTACTGTTTATACAAGCTTAAGTTTCTGATTAACGCTTTTTCATTTCATTTACCACTATTTTAACCCAATCACAAACATAACTTGTTCCTCGTTACGTGGATCGCTAACATATCGCGGCTTCTTTCATGCATAAGTTGGCAACGCCCTTGTTGCACACGGAACATCACCTACAGCGACATATGGTGGTATTACCCTGGTCCGTCGGACGCAATGTTAACTAAATCACATTAAAGAGTAAGTTGCGGAGAATATGTGGGCACTTGAGAAGAGAGTACTCCATTCAAATTATTTAGAGATACCTACTTGGTTATAAATAAAATGCCAATAAAAGTGAAACAGAAGAAAATAATGACTTTGGAGTTGATATAGTCTGAAACGCACCCACCTGCCATTCTTAGGACGTTTCCTTATGTAGGGAAATAATCGGTTAATGACAACAAACATGGCGGTTTGTTTTCCCTGGTGACTGATCCCAACTCTGGCCCAGATCGATGATTTTTAAATGTGCTTAAAGCCCCATATCTGTAGATTTGCTGGCTTGTAAAAGCGCGATGAATTTCCAACAAATCAGCGGCACTGATATGATCCTGGCAGTTCATAGCGTCGTAAACAAACCATAGAGAGCATGCGCAGTGGGGACTATCAATCTAAATGAGAAGCGAAATCCGCTAGATTAGTGATCTTTTCATTTGTTTCGTTCTTGTTTGAGGATTATTAATAATTGTTCTTTGGTGTAAACACTGGTTGTCCATTGCCCCAAGCTTTTAGAGACCTAGATAAAGTAAACGTTATCTAACCCCAGCGAATCATACCCCTAAGTTTGCATAAATATTGAATCATAGACATACTCGTAGTTACATAACGCAAACACACTCACTGTGTACCATTGGTTGCCACTGCTGAAGGAAACATGAGACACACGTATTTATTATACGTATTAAAGCACCAGTAGTCGCGAATTATACTTACTTGGGATAGCTAAAAGTGGCGGTATTAGTCAGGCCTAGGTTGGCCACTCTGCAGCTACTTGGGAGAGGCATGTTCTGTCATAGGTGACATCTGTAGGGAAAGTCGGAAATCATTTTCGGATTCATTGTTTTATACCATGTATTATACGCACTGAGGTAGCACCCTAATGCAATTTTGGGGTAAATTTTTGGGGTCAAAGCATAATTTCGGAAATTAACTTTTAAAAACTTGAAACTGTTGTAACAATGCAATAGTGCCTTTGACCTCATTGCTTCAAATTCATATCTCGCTGCCCCTTAACCTCTATTCCCCTGTTTGTATCAAGTTTACCTTTGCCCTACTGCTAAAAGTGAAGAATCCTCTTGATCGGTCCTCTAGCAATCTCGGACACTTTGTCGCATTGTGATTCTACGTCTAGGGATAACATTGGTTTTTCGAGGTCGCGGTTCAAATCCGGTGGTGGGCGATGGATTTTCTTGGGCATCAAAGTCTTTAGGGAGGCGCCATAGCAGAGTGGTTAGACGTTTCACCTATCACCAAGGCAGCTGGGTTCGATCCCAGGGACCCACATGTATTCCTGATGGGCGAGACGGTGTCTGGGCGAGTTTTCTCCGGGTCCTCCGGTTTCCCCGGCACTGCTCCATCATCACATTCCAATCATCTATTTTGTGGGTATTTAATATCATCCGCTTCCAGGTCTTCACTCTGTCCGGTCCATGAGTTCGACTACTCCCCGACAGTCATCTGACCCTAGACACAGGCTTGTAAGACCTAGTGGTGTAATTCCTCCATTCGGGGAGGGTAATCAGTTAAAGAAGATAAAAGTCCTTAACGTGGCTTCGTTTGGAAGAGAAGTACAGCCAGCTGTCCCGTGTCAAACATTTACGGCTCGTACAACAGACCCCGGAGCAAAACTAAGGACTCTTTCACCCCAAAACTGGAGGATGAATACTACAGTGATTGAAGGGTGTATAGAAATAAAAACTCAATTTATTGTCAAAAGATCTTTAGGGCGTTAACGCATAAACAAATCAGCGACTGGGTGCTAAAATAAATTGCAATAAAAGCATAACTGTTACTGAATATTAGTGGAGAAATCCTGTAAATGGTCAGAAAGGCTTGATAAAACTACTTTAGTTGATCTGATAAGCAAGACAACAGTTGATAAGGAAAATGGAAGCTAACAACAGTGAAGTAATACAATCTTATGATGTTGAACTGCTGACTAATTTCAATCTCTAATCCCGAAAATGTTAAGAAAGGGATCCCACTCTAACTTCCTAACATTTTTGGCATTATATTTAGAATAACTCTTAAAATTTTATACATTAAATCAAAATATGATAGTTAACAATTATGACACTGATAAACAAACAATATTCCCAAGAATTGAAGAAGTAACACAACGTTAATTATAAACAGAAAATAAGTCAAATTCTTAATGTACTTAATATATTTTGGGGACAAGCCATATATTCTGTTTGAAGTAAAAGAAATCATTTTTAGATAAAAATCCGTGAGTATGTATCTGTGAGCAGCATAACTCAAAACGAGAAATCGGGCAAGTTCAGTGTATTCCAACAATAATAGACCAAGAATTTAAAAATACCTTCTCACCTTAAATACCCCTCATATAAGAACTAGCGGACCCGACAGACGCTGTTCTGTTCACACATTTTATTTCGAAAAATTATAAAATGCCGTAAACAAACTGTAAATTCTTTCGAATATTTTGATGAAAAAAGATGTAAAAAAAAAGTACTTTCAGAATACCTGGTGCTCACATTTGCTTGTGAGTTTATCAGTAGATCTTGTTAAAGCGTATAATTTGTGTACAACTTTTTTATTTATATATTTATTTTGAGTCAACCATTTCGGAGATAGTCCTTGTTACTTGTGTGAGATTTCCAATATTTATACTGTTCTCAAATGGGAGGTTGTAATTCGCTTTGTTTCCATCATCATCATCATCATCATCATCATCATCATGATTATTATGACTATTAGGATTATTATAATGATGATTATTATGATTCTTCTTCTTCTTATTGTTGTTAATATTATTATTGTTCTTGTTGGATGATGGGTAATTCGTTTGTCATTCGGTTGTATTTACTCTAACTTAAAAGGGCCAGTTGTATACGCACAATCCGTTATGAGCTATGTTCTATCCTTTAATGCATTATCAACATTTCACTGTAAAAGGGGGACAAAAATCAAAACATCACTAATACCGGGAATTTTGCTTCTCTTTTGGGTTTGGAGTCGTCATTGCGCATGCTCTGTAGGGGGAAGATGGTCACGTGTGTTGTAGTTGCGTGATTATATTACTGTGTAATAAAACGTACTAAAAGGGTGAGTGGATGACTGGGTGTTTTCCAAGATGTATCTACAATGCACAAAATCACAAAATCATATTTACGGGATTATATTACGCTATAAGAAAACGTACTAAAAAAACTAACACAATTTATACAATGTGTATTTTTAATTTCACTTTAACAACCTATTTCAATAAATAATGATATGAAATTTATAGGCTAAGCTGATTGCGATATAATGCACGTATATAAATAATTGAAATTCATGAAAAATCAACCAAAACAACCACCTCTATGCTGCAAATTACACATTTGTACAATGTATATGTTTTAATTACACGTTCACACCTTTCTTCAATAAATACGAATATATTACATTTGTAGGTTAAAGGTATTGTTATAGGATCCAATTGTATATATCATTGGGATGCAAAATACTCACTTCAGTAGTGCACCCTATACATTCGCACAATGTTGTTCGCTAATGCTAGATTTCTGACAGTGAAATCATTAGTCCTCTTGCTCTCTGATGGATGGGGAGGGCGCTAGAAGTGGCCGGGCATATTTGAAGGTGGTCTCGATCCATTTCCTCTTGCAGATCACATAGAGGACAGAGTGGTGAAGAATATATCCCAATTCTGTTTAAATGTTTTGCCAGACAATCATGTCCTGTAATCAACCTGAAGGTTGCAACTGCTGTTTTTTCCAGTATACACATGAGTTTGAATGTTTCGTAGTTCCCATCTTTTATTATTTTTTTTCACAGTAATATTTTGCATTTTTAAAATTTATAGTTGACTAATATTTTAGCTGCATAAAATGGTAGATTAACTATTGATTTCTGCACATTACCGGTACCCTTTTTTGCAAGAAAATCAGCTTTGTCATTAGCACTCAGTCCACAGTGAGCTGGTATCCTTTGGTGTACGTTCGCATACTGTATATTTGTTATTTAACTCTTAATTACTTATTCTCAATAAGTGCGCACTTCTAATGTAATAACGCTAGGCCGTGACAAACATTTCCCAGGATATCGCACCATCAAACAACGGAAATTCTACAATGTGATACCAGCGCTCCTTACGGATTCAATTGTGAACCTAAACCATCCAAAGATGATATTGTGTTCTGTGAACAACACATAAGTTAGTTAATTAAAAAGAACATGTTCTATCGGGTCAAATTGTGAATCTAAGCCATTCTAGAATCACCTTTATCACATACGCAAAAGTTCTGGCCAGAATAGAGAGTAGAGAACCAACAACAGTTCACGAAGCCACTACTTTTTTTTTCAAGTGGAGGAAAAATCCATTTACGGAGCCCCATGCGCTGGGATGGCACAGAGGGGGACTGTGGGCTTCACCCGAAGGTACTACTCCACTTCTCTCCGCCGGAGAGAATTCAGGGAAGGATACCCGGCAGTACCGCTTAAAGCACCTGCGGATTCAGGGTGAAGGTATATCGGCCGGTCACTTGGGTGCAAGGACGCAAACATGACCGAAGCCCTGATTACACCCTTGAGAAGTCAAGGTGGTAGTGTAGGAAATAGGATGTTAGGTGTTGGGATTCTTTGGTGATACATGTCACCTCCTTCGTCCTCGATGCTGCGTCGGCGGAGATGGTGTAGTGTGCCCGTGGTGTGTGGGCATTTCTTCAAGTGGAGGACGCCCCTCTAGCATAGTCATGAGAGCTGCCACCTCTTCCTTGACTAGCCTTCGGAGCGACAGGTGGTGCTCTTTCATCTTCTGCTCCAGAGTCTTCTCTGTGTGGTTGAGGTCGAGCTTGGATGGATAGAGATACTGCATCCTCTCAGAGAGGCCGGCTAGCTCACTCCTGGATTGGGACAGCTCCTCCTCCAGGGTGGCGATTCTGGTTGTGATGTGAACCATCTCTGCATGAACATCCTCGATCTTCTGGAGAATGGGGGAGGTGTAGTCTGGTCCGGCGGCTGGTTGTTGGGTACCAGTGGCACCTTGGTGTAGCGGTGCAGCTTGTGGCCGTAGAGGCAGCAGCGTCGGTAGGGTGGAGTCCAGTCGTTCCAGCTCGGCTCTATCCGTAGGGATTTGCCGAGGAGGTCAAGACCGCTGGAGAGGGCAGCGTCGTAGTAGCCCTTGTCCCGAAAGACAAGGCGCACGAGTGATGTAGGTCTCTTCCTGGACTGTGTTCGTGTAGCCTTCGAGACTGAAGGCCACAGCTTGGTGCCGTAGCCCAGGAGAAGCTGCGTCGTGAGGTCTAGAGGAACGCCAACAACAACGCCACTGAAAGTACCGAGGACTATACTTGCGGTAACCACAGGCGATGGAGGTGCTCTTTCCTCGGAGAGTGCCAGGGGTGGAGGTGTTCTCTCCTCGCAGCGCGTCGAGCTGGGCGAGCCAGCTGAGGCGGTGTTGATGGAGTTGTTTCTCGGCTTCTTAGCTACGGGTGTAGCAGGAGTAGCCGGTGTAGTCTTCTTCTTAGCGCGGCGGTTCTTCCCCATGTTGACAACTCGATGTCTCTAGGTGAAGTGCCACTACATAGACCCAAGCGCCTACACCTGCAGAAGATCCAAACAGATGGCACCAAAGACACCGCATACCTTCAGAACTACTACAATACCATCGCCAGCAGCAGCAACACAACTACCAACCGACACCAGCCCAACGGCTAGACTCACCCTTCACCGGATGGACCAACCCCTACGACCACGGTACTGCACCATGCAGTCAAGTATGTGAGGTGATGGAATGTGACGTCGTCTAAAGCAGAAGACGCTACCAGCAACGTTTTAACTCTACACAACCTTAGGGAAGTTCTCACTACCACCAACTTAGCAGTTCAAAGGAACCATCCCCGCCGTCACCGCAGGATAATTAATACGTCACTCCCCTAATCCTATCCCACGTCCAACTCCCCGCGTGTGGCAGCCAAGGTCTTAGCCATGGCTGTCATCCCGAATTTTTTACCTCGATGCCGGTAATTTACGGGTTTTATTCCCGCACTAACAAGGGTGCTTTGCGGAACCTCGCTACACTTCCCCTTTAATCTCCCCGTGAAATCACCTGTCTCCCTTCTCTCCTGGCGAAATAAGCTACTCTTTTATCTCCAACTCTGTTTCTGTCTCCCCTTTCCAAAAAAAGAAAAATGATGACACACACACACACACACACACACACACACACACACACACACACACACACCTTAGTTAGACAGTAACCCTCAAGTCCTTATTTATAAGGCGGCCCCAGGGGTCCCTCAGGAGTGGCACTGGCTCGCAGCTGCATTTCAGGCAGACTGCCTACCAAGTGTGCTCTCCAGAAGACCAGGTGATTCAATGGACATGAAACACATTTCACCAAATTAACGATGGCGAACGGCACAAACAATACTTTAGGTAATAGTTGAAGACGACTTCCTAGGGCGGAGCGTAGCAACATACTATGTACCTCAGACTGACGACGCGACTGGTGCGCAAATCACCAATAATTTAATTATTAGACTAATTGTATGTACTCTCTTTTTTGCCTAGTGTATGTGCATGTTTATTTAGATTGTTTCAGGGATGCAGCATGCAGGGTATCAACACGCTCCCAGACTACTGAGGCACACGAACCAGACGCGGCGCTAAGACGCCAAGCAACATAGCACTCTGATTCCTGACAACAATTACAATTGAATCCTATCTATACTCTGCAAAACCCGCTAGGGGGCAAGCTGGTTACGCTCTGCAAACCAGTCCTATCTCTCACCACTAAATGCGCTGGTGCTACAGGCGGTACCGCTGCAGGCTTTCACCTCCCTACTCTAGTGGATAGGTTTTTTAGTGGCGACTCCTACAGTACCATGTAGGAAACGAGATATTTCCCCTCTACCAAAAAATGACAAGGGTTGCCACTTTTCTTAAGTAAAACTGGGCCCGATTGTTGGTGCTGTTTGCCATTTGGTTACCACGTTGCCACTGAGATTAGAGGTTGCAGAACTTCGAGAACATCTGCAGCTGCTCTGAAGAGCCTGGCCAACTTTGTAAAGCGAGAAGAAGGGATTCCGAGCAAGCGCCACTCACGCCCCGATATGCGATCACCGCACCAGCTCCCGCTTGCCGGCTGCAGCATAGGATAGGTAGCTATGCCCTGCAGATTAGACGAGGGACAGCAAGACCGCAGCCAACAGTCTCTGACTGGAACCAAGGCGCCTTAACGGGTTCAGTCCTCTGCTATCCACGCTTCTCAGCACTCGATAACTGCCTCTTTCTCTCCTTCTATCCCTTTTTTCCTCTTTTTCTTCCTAGGTTTAAGTTCCCCCTGTTCAGTCCCCGTTAGGGTTATATTCTTACTTTCTCTACCAATAAGTAGGGGAAGTATTGTATTCCACCCAAAAATTCGATGTCGAGATATCACCTGAAATATATGTCTCGAGACTCCCTGAATCCAAAAAAAGCATTTTTAAAAAATGGTCCATGTGTGTGCGTCTGTGCGCGCGCACGCCTTTGTGTGTCTGTCAGTCTGTGGACAGCATAACTCAAAAACGAAAAGTAGTTTAAAAACCAAAGTTTTTATTTAGGTTTAATGTCTTTCAAGGATGAGACAAAGATTTTGAAGAAAATTACTCCACTCTAAACTACCGTTCATATAGAACATTTTTCGAAAATGTTGATTTTCTTGAAAATGGCTATAACGATTTTGGTTAAAATGTCGTATGTTTGAGGTATGTTTATGACAAATGAAACGTATATCTTGAATTTTCTAGCTATAGCCCATGAGGTCCTATTTACTCTGGATCACTTTTGCATAACTGGTAAACTGTAAGAGATAGACCAAATCTTAGTGTCGAAAAAATGCCGATCTTGCTAAAACATACAATTTATGTGTAAATATTTTTGTGTAGAGTGAGCCATTTTGGAGATATTCCTCGTTATTTGTGTAAGTTTTGGAGAATTTACTCTTCTGTCAAATGGAGCATCGCTATTCATTGTTTAATACGTGCAAAGAGAAGGCAGTTTGAAGGCTTTAAAAGACTTGATTACGCTGTATTGCCATATTCCTGTTGCACGTGCAAGAAAACGAACAGCGAAATAATTTCTGCAAATGTTTATCTCAACTAACACGAAGAAGATATAGGAATAAGAGTTTGTAAGAATGTTTAGCACAAGAGTAGAGAAAGTCATGTGAGTGCAAAGCATCAGATTTTTATACACATTTGTATACAATGATTTACGATGTATGTGATGCATTTTTGAGGACAAGGAGTCTATAATTTAATAAACGTTATACTTTTGTCTGTTTCTGTTGTATTCCCATGATCAATAGGTTAGTAAAGTTAAATAAACAAATTATGTTTCAATTATTTACTTACTATTTAGTTATGTTGCTTCTATGCAACAATAAGCACTGTTATCTTGTCTTATAAAGTGCTGCCTTGCTATGTATTAAATGAACAGCATCCAAGGTTTAGATTGTACCCCCTGAAAACCTTCTCACACATACACAGTATGCATTTCGCTAACCTAGACGCTTAGCAAGAATTTTCCTTACATTTTAAGTCCTTGAAGGGCTTGCCTGCGTAAGCGGATAAATAATGGCTACCACTTAGGATAAGAATTCTATATGACAAAGTGAATTACGTCTTTCTCTTTTAACCAATACGTTCCAGAGCGGAAAAATATAGTTCACTTCTACGTCGTTTCGTTATCTTCGTTGCGGTTACTGGTGTCAGAAGTGGATCACCTTTGCACCAATGTATACAACGATAAATAGTGTGACATAGACGCGAGGTGCAGCAAGTTCTCTGTACCTGTAGTGATAGCGATATTGGTGAGAAAGCTATGATTTCACCCAGGAACTCGATGTCGAGATTTTACCTAAATCTCTGATATTCAAAAAATTATAGTTAGAAAATAACTTCTGTGTGTATGCGAGCAACATAGGTCAAAAACGGAATATTACATAAATACCAACTGGATACTTTCATATTATTAAAAAAATGGAAAATCTTTGCACCAGAAGCTACCTTTTATGGAAAGCTTTTCTCTCTATTTTCTCTCCCATTTTTACTTTCTCTAGTACGCATACTAAGTAGGCCAACTATTGTACTCGAACCAAGAATTTGATGTCGATATTTCACCGGAAATATGTTTTGAGGTCCCCTGAATCCAAAAAGAAAAATTTCTCTAAAAAGGTCTCTCTGTATGTCTGTTAACAGCATAACTTGGAAACAAAAAGTCGATTAAAAAGCAAAGTTGGTATTTACATTTAATATCTTTCGTGAAAGACTTAAATACGAACTTTAGTTTTTAACTAAGCTTTCGTTTTTGAGTTATGCTGTCCACAGACTGTCTTACACGCACGCACGCACGCACGCACACACACACACACACACACACACATACAATGATACAGTTTCTGCATTCGAATGAAAGGTTTTCTTAGAAAATTCTTGCCATAAACCGCCTTTGTTGGGCGACATTAAAGTTGAATTACATTTCTGTGAATTTGCACAGTTTGTGGCATTTCTTGAACTGTGTTACCCACTTGCGATAGAGCAATAATCTGGATACGTGTAATTTCTGATGTATAGGGCATGCTGTAAATCAAACAACACTTGTAGCTCAATGAGTAACGATTTAGTGAGCCACCAGAAATGCTAAATACTTCCCTTTCATGCCGACGTGTCATTGGTTATGTATAACTATGTCGAGCCAGTAGCATGAACACTGCTCAGTCATTGGAGAGGGGTAGAAGGAAAAGCTACGAAGGCCTCGTTAAATAATCGTAGACGACTAGTACTCACTCCTGGACTCCTTGCATTTTACTAAATTCAACTTCTGTACAAACGTAGTTAAAAGTTATTTGAGTGTAATATGATATTTTATTGGGTGAAATAACGGAGCAAGTGAAAAGCAGATCGTGAGCCGTTTCGTGCCTGCAGATACGGACACGGGTCGCACACTAGTGACGTCGTTGCACGGGGAACCAATTAAATAGCTGTAAACATAATATAAAACCCTTATTTAGGCACTGAGGTCGTTGATCCTACATATAATTTGCCTAACTACAGTTTTTAACTAAGCGAGTATATATTAGCTGACAATATTGCTGAAATAAGAGCCACTAAACTTTGCAAATATGCATTTCATCATCGCTTTGCCCTAAGCGAGCTATTACGTTTAACACATTTTTTTCTAAAAGCCGAAAATGCCTATATTGAGGGCTAAATGGTGTCGTGTATGTAAATCTGTGGAGGCAGGCATATATCTTATGGCGCTGTGAGTGAGAACAGCTAATATCAACCATCGTTTGAACTTTATAGCATGTACTTAAATACTACCCGCTTTCAAAAATGTATGTTTTATGGCAGGCGCGGCAGTTGCGCCCAGCGGCTCTATCTGTCGGTACATATCACGAATTAAAAAACTAAAGAACAACTACTTGAGCCTCGTAATTCGTGAGGGCCAGACTGGCGTCGAGTGGTCGCACGAGGTATCGATAAGAATCGATCATTAGCGATTTCGAGAGAAGCGGCGTGGCATTTGATTGGAGAGTTGTAGGTTTTCGATTGCTGTTATTAGGCGCTGAGTTTGAATATTATCGGCGCCAAAGGAAGACTAGGTATATTCATGGGGTTGTAACACGTATCATTTTAGTACTAATTGACTCTAACAAGGCTCGCATTTTCTGGAAAGTGATGCGTCAAAAATAACAGTTGTTTTCCAATACACTGTTCAACAAACCTGTCTTACACAGGCTTATATTAGAGGAAGCGTTGCATTCCATGTCGAAATTTCACCAAAAATATACGTTGTATAAACCATTTTTACAAACACTTATTCCTCTTTGAGAGGTAGAACTGGAACTTAAAAATATAATGCCACAGCTGGGATTTGAACCACAGACCCTCCGCTTACTAGGCGGGTGCATTGAATCTTTAAGTTGCCCACACAACGCTTGTTTAAAAACACCAACAGTATCTTGGCTTAAATAAATAACTACTTATTCCTATATCTACTTAATATTGATAGATATAAATATTGCTGGAAATTATTTTATTACTAATTTTCAGATAGATACAAAGGGAATATGTGAATACAGTGTGCTTTAAATTATAGAAAAATGCCTTAAAAGCCGGTCGCTATATAATGGCCTCGACATTCTCATTGCACGACCAAGAAATAACTAAAATACCGTATTTATATTCGAGAAAAATCTGATGTGTTACACTCACATGACTTTCTCTACTCTTGTACTAACCATTCTTACAAACCCTTATTCTTATATCTTCTTCGTGTTAGTTGAGATAAACATTTGTACAAATTATCTTATTGTTCATTTCCATTTAGGTACAAGGGGAATATTAGAATACATTTGACTTTGTGCGATAGTCAAATGTTTGAGATTCCGTTCTCTTTGCACACGTAACATATACAAAAATGAACAACGATGACCCATTTCACGAAAGTTGTAAGTTTTCCGAAACTGACACAAATAACAAGGAATATCTCCGAAATGGTTCACCATACAAGAAAATTTATTGAGACATAAATTGTGTATTTTAGCAAGATCTACGTTTTTTGTATAGTATAATTTGGTCTATCTCTAACGGTTTACCAGTTATGCAAAAGTCCTCCAGAGTAAATACGACTACAGGGGCTATAGCCAGAAAATTCAAGATATACATTTCATTTGTCATACAAATATCTCAAACATATGACATTTTAATCAAAATTTTCGAAGAATTTTCCATGTAAAGGGTAGTTTAGGGTGGGGCTATTTTCTTCAATATCTGCGTGTCGCATCCTTGAAAGACATTACACTTTAATACAAACTTTGGTTTTTAAGCGACTTTTCGTTTTTGAGCTGTGCTGTGCACAGACTGACACACAGACACACACACGGACCTTTTTCTAAAAATGCTTTTTTTTTTTGGATTCAGGGGGTCTCAAAACATATATTTCCGGTGAAATCTCGATATCGAATTTTTGGGTGGAATGCAATATTTCCCCTACTTACCAGTAGAAAAAGTAAAAATGTTCATTTTATCGAAAACGGTTTTAACTATTTTAACTGACGCTATTGGAAGTGTGTAGTGTTGTGCTAGTTAACCCCAGAAAGCTATCCGTCAACAATACACAACATCTGACTGCGCACCTCTACCTGTTCGCGGTACAGACTCGCATTTAGCCTCTCATATGAATTTTTCACTCGTTAAGAACTAACGCGCGACCGCCCGGAGCTCTTCCTGTTGCATTCGAAGCCCAAAATGCCAGATTTACTCTTTACTCAAACCGAGCGAAATCTTTTGCTCGTTGCTGTACTTTATCTTGACAACTGCCCCGCGTGTTTGTCACGTGATGCGCGCGCACATTCTCATTAGAGACGAACTGTTACTCCTACTTCATTTCCAATTTGCGCCGGAGGGGGAATGTTTTGCAAAGATGCAGGGCATAAAACCAAAGGCATCTCTATTGAAACACAGGCAAGACTCCAATTACATGCTGAACAACACGTTTAGGCGGTTGCTTCTTTCGTCACACCCTCAGTAAATCAACTTAACCTTAACGAGAAACAGGCGATTTACATGGTAATCCTGTGACAATAAGGTTAGTGGAGGAGCGAGCGAGTGTGCTGTGTAAAGAAGAGAAAACCTCCCCCCCCCCCTTCTCCATCGTGCGCACAAGACGAGCCGAGCCCAGCCCAGGGATTCAATTGCCGAGTCAATTTCGATGTTTGAAGCGGTAACTTCCTTAACATTATGGAAAACGATCTTGTCGCCAAGGAAACGAAAATTAACTCCCTCTCGCCTTGTGAATAATTCACCCCACCCCATCCCACCCCACACTTGCAAAACTTGCAAACTATTATCAACTACAAAAACTTACAAAACATTTAATACCAAGGTAAAGTAATGCCAACTTATGTAAATGTCTAAACAGTGTGTTTTAACGAAATCAACATTTTTACTTTCTCTACCGATAAGTAGAAGGAAGTATTGTAGTCCACCCAAAAATTCGATGTCGAAGTTTCACCAGAAATATGTTTTGAGGCCCCTAAATAAAAAAGCATGTTTAGAAAAACGCGCGCGCGCGCGCGCGCGCGTGTGTGTGTGTGTGTGTGTGTGTATCATTCTGTGGACAGCATAACTCATAAACGAAAAGCCAATTAAAAACCAAAGTTGGTATTTAAGTTTAGTGTCTTTCAAGGATGCAACACGAAGATTTCCAAAAATAGTCACACCCTAGACTACCCTTTACATGGAAAATTTTGATTTTCTTAAAAATGACTAACGATTTTGATTAAAATGTTATAAGTTTTACATATTTTAATGCCAAATGAAATGTATTTTTTTAACTTTCTGGCTTCAGTCTATGTAGTCCTGTTTACTCTGGATGACTTTCGAATAACTCGTAAGCCATTAAAAGTATATGTAATTTGTACGAATGTTTATCTTAACTAACACGGAGAAGATATAGGTATAAGAGTTTGTAAGAATGGTTAGTACAAGAGTAGAGAAAGTCATGTGAGTGTAACACATCAGATTTTTATTACAAATAATCTACAAATTGCTGACTGTAGTTCTGTTCTTAATGAGCTTTGTTAAACTATCAAACCGTAAGAAACAGACTAAAACTTACACTTCAGAAAATGTAGATCTTGTTAAAAAACACAATATTTTTTTTTTGTTGAGTGAACCATTTCGGAGATATTCCTTGTTTTGTGTAAGTTTTGGAGAACTTATACTTCTATCAAATGGAACATCGTTATTCATTTTTTATAAGCGTGCAAACAGAACAAAATTTGGGAGCTTAAAATATTTGATTATCGCTCATAGTCTAATGTATTCTAATATTCCCCTTGTACCTACAAGGAAATAAGCAATAAGATAATTTGTACAAATGTTTATCTCAACTAACACGAAGAAGATATAGGAATAAGAGTTTGTAAGAATGGTTAGTACAAGAGTAGAGAAAGTCAGATTGCTTTTGTTTATGAATCACGTATCCAATACATTGGTAAATCAGGTGAAGTTGGTTTATGTGATGTGTCATGCAAGTTGTGGACCACGGGGATTGAACCCACGACCTCACGCTGCACGGTACACGTGTACTTTAGGGCAGTATTTACCTGAGGTTCATTACAAGAGGAACACAAACTTGCCACAGACATATCTCTCGTATTTTATGCTACAAGAGGTTTTTTAACAAATAAATCACGCGCAGTTGGGCAGGGGCCCCTCTGGTCACTGACAGGGGTCAGAACTTTACTCCTAGACAGTCGCACATTTTCTCGACACAAAAGTTGGCTTACATTTCACACGACACTGTTTTTTGTTTTACTCCTAAAAATTGTACTTGGTGAGAGAGGCACTGTAAAAAGAAGAGTCGGATAAATGTTCATTTGAGAACACTTCCACTTGTCTGCCTTGTGTATTTTATGTTCCAGCACAGAGTTTTACTACAAAATTTATACCCCACTTGATTGTTGCATTGCTTCTGCTAACGGAGTTTAAAAAAAGGCAGCTCATAGCAAAGCAGGCAAGTAAAACCGTTCGCTTTTTATCTGATAAGCAACGCTCACAAGTAAAATTTACGTCTCCTAGAGAATTATGGTTTCAATTCGTTCACCATCCATTGATAACACTGGAGCGCTAAATTTCTTCCTCGAGTTTCACTCAAATAAAATGCAAACGTCGAGACTTTATGAGGATTTCTGTTATACCCCTACATCGACGATCTCAATAAAGAGAACATCCCAAAATCCTTCCTCTTTAGCTTTTGTTAATATTTTTAAATCTTGAACTTTGTACGTATGTACGTATACATTGCAACAACGGACAATTCAACGAAACCCACTCCTGACACCATTGTGACAAAAGTGGCAAATCCAGTCCAAATGTTTTCACTTTCTCTACTACGTATAGTATGTAGAGGAAGTATTGTATTGCGCCCAAAAATTCGATGTCGAGATTTCACGGGAAATATACCACTGTAAGTAGATAACCCTTCGTGCGTTAAAACATTTGCAGAACTCCACGGCGCAAGAGAGGCCAGGGGCGTATTCTACTTCTCAACGGTCCGTGTGTGTGGGTGTGGGTGTGTCTGTGTCAATCTGTGGACATCATAACACTCAAAAAAGCTGGTTAAAAAACAAAGTTAGTATTTAAGTTTATTATCTTCTGAGGATGTGACACGAAGATTGTGAAGAAAATTCCTCCACCCTAAACTGCCGTTTCCAAGGCAATTTTTTTTTCGAAAATTTGATTTAATCCAAAATAGCTGTAACGACTTTGATTAAAATGCCATATGTTTAAGATATTTTTATGACAAATGAAATGTATACTTTGAATTTTCTGCCTAATACTATTTACTCTGGATAATTTTTGCTAAACCGTAACAGACAGACCAAATCTTACTTCACAAAATAATGTAATGTTAAAATACACAATTTATATCTAAATAAATTTCTTGTAGAGTGAACTATTTCGGAGATATTCCTCGTTATTTGTGTGAGTTTCTGAAAACGAACTTTCGTTTAAGGGAACATCGTTATTCATATGCTACCCGTGCAAAGAGAACGGGATTTGAAAGCTTTAAAAGATTTGACTATCAAATCCTACCGTATTCCCATATTCCCGTTGTACCTATAAGGAAATAAGCAATAAGATAATTTGTACAAACGTTTATCTTAACTAACACCAAGAAGATATAGGAATAAGAGTTTGTAAGAATGGTTAGTGCAAGAGTAGAGAAAGTCATGTGAGTGCAACACATCAGATTTTTTTCCTTTTATTCAGGTAAAGAAAGTAAAGAAAACAGTTGTTGAACACCACTGTCTTGCTTATAACGCATGCCCTTTCCCAGTTTGATTCAGTTTATTAATGTTTTACTCACAGTTGCACGAATGAATGATTCTGAATCCAATGAAACGTAAATAATCGTTTATAAGCAGTGTACCGGCAACAACTGTGTTGTTTATTTTTTAGTTTCTAATTAATCTGCTTTTTGTATGTATATATTACTAAGTAGGGGAAGTATTGTATTTCACACAAATTCAGTATCGAGATTTAATCAGAAATATGTGCATGTTTTGAAATACCCCGAACAGCACCCCCCCCCCCCCTTACCCTGTCAACGTGGCATTTCAAGAAGAATGATGTAGTATTTTGTCGGCGACACGTTGACCTGTTTGAAGCAACAATACTCTACGTCACCTAATAATGTCCAGAACTCCCTTTTATTCAGTCCTTTGACGCCGATAAAGCTATGAGATTTCTTTCCCAGGGTATGCGTGAGTTGTGTTTTAAAAGAATGACATCTATTCAGGTGATACCGTCGTTTAGTAAACCGTCAATATTTTCACTCTATTCACCGTGACTCGCCGACCAATGTACCTATGTCATAATTCAACCAGCCAATTAAAACTGCTCAGTTATACACATGAAATGCGATGATCACTTTTTTTGTCTGTTATTTTTCACTTACTTTACATGCTCCAATAAAATTTAGGTCTGGTCACTTCGACACACAAGCTAAGATAGTTCATTTGTTCTTACTGACCGGATGCCACAAAAACTGTTTATTCCGCCCTTTTAAATTCGCGAGGCCACCATTTTTGCGTTCGTTTTCTCTATTCATTTTTTACTGAAAAGTATTGCTTTAATTATTATTATTATTATTATTATTATTATTATTATTATTATTATTATTATTATTATTATTATTATTATTATTATTATTATTATTATTATTATTATTATTATTATTATTATTATTATTATTATTATTATTATTATTTATTATTTATTATTTATTATTTATTATTTATTATTTATTATTTATTATTTATTATTTATTATTTATTATTTATTATTTATTATTATTATTTTAATTATTATTTTAATTATTATTAATTATTAAATGATTAATTTTGTATGCATTGATAATTTCATTATAAGCTCTTGTAAGTGTGACAAACATTTCCAAGAAAAATTCCTCACCAGATATACTTTACTTCTTAAAACTTGCTCAGTTCGTTTAGTGCCTTTCTTCACTTCCTCTGTCTCTCATACCCTAATTACGACGTTACAGTCATTTGCAATGCTCGTTGAATCTTCTTGC
The DNA here is from genome assembly GCA_030765045.1 of Tenodera sinensis. Lineage (NCBI taxonomy): Eukaryota > Metazoa > Arthropoda > Insecta > Mantodea > Mantidae > Tenodera > Tenodera sinensis. Next base: position 5,821,266 of record CM060961.1, on the reverse strand, counting down.
GATGCACTACCACGACACACACACAGCTGTCTCACACTCACTGACCAATTCATGTCTGTAACTTAATTCTAAAACTCACCCCTTCACTTTTCTTCTCAAGTCGCCTTATATACTGGGGATGACGTCACACGGCCCTTTCTCGAGTCCCTCACACACACGCCGGAGATGATTCGCCTAGAAGTCTCGCGAACGTTTTCGATCCCCTTTTGTTTCTTCCACTTTAACGTCTTAGATTTTAACAAAAATACCCATATAGCACCGGCTATACAATTTAAATAAAGCATCAGAAGTATGTTCCGACTGGTTTAAGAGGAGATAAAATGGCCAAAATTGCAAAAATGTTATTTACCTTTTTACTTTCTCTGCTACGTATAATAAGTAATGCAAGTATTGCATTACATCCAAAAATTGGGTGTGAAATTGCAGTGAAAATAGACATTTTAATAAAAAAGGCATTTTTAGAAAGAAACTAACTGAAAAACGAAAAATCGGTTAAAAACGAAAGTTGGTATTTAAGTTTAATATCTTTTAAGGGTACGAGACTAAGATTTTTGAGGAAATTCCTCCACCCTAAATTACCCTTTACATGAAATTTTTTTCGAAAATCTTGATTTTCTCAAAACTAACAAGTTTTATTAAAATGCCATATGTTTAAGATATTTTTATTACAAATGAAATGTAGGTTTAGTACAACTGGTAAACCGTAAGAGAATACAATACTTCCCCCATATTGTAAGTAGGAAAGAGAGGAATTAAAAAGTATTGTTTTCTGCTACCTGTTGGCAATAATGATAGGCTGGGAAGTGTTCCAGACAGTTGAATGTTGCACGTAGTAACCGCCCCTAGGTTTAACACATTCATTAACACTAGTACCTACGCCACCATGCAGCCGGCAGTGAAACCTCTGAACTTGTTAGGCATTTTGTAGCCATCTTTCTTTCTCTTTAGTGCATTTAATTAATTCTCTCTCTCTGTCATTTTGTTGTGTTTTAAACACGCTGCACATTTTCGAGAGAAAGTTTCCCTCCCCTGTGTTTGTGTGTTTTTCCAGTAAAAGGAAACACGGTACAGGGCGCTAATTGGATGACGGACGGAGCTGCACATATATTTTGGAGCGTTTGGTGGTTTGTGTAACTATTGATATACAGAAATCGGTAAGGGTAGGTGGGTGGGTGGGAGGGTGTTCTCCCACCAGCATGGCGGTAGTTAAATCCCTCCCTGTACACACACACACACACACACACACACACACACACACACACACACACACACACACACACACACACACACACACACACACACACACACACTCGCCCCCTGGTGACGCTCCAATATAATCTATAGGGCGATGCAACGTTGCCATACCTGACGCATCCACACCTCCCTAATTCTATAGCGAGAGAGAGAGAGAGAGATGAGGCGATTCTGATACTCGTTAAACGCTGCACCCTTTTACCCACATATATCGTACAGTTTGTTTCATCGCAGTAAAACTCCTGTTTCATCTGTCTTTAACCTATTTAATCACTGACCTACTTAATGAAGAATGACCTACTTTACCAGATACTCTGCCTATAGATATTTTCAGGTGTCTTAACAATGTGCACATTTTTTGTGGTAAAATTTTGCCTTTCTCTTACGGTTGGTACTTAAGTTTAACGTTTTTACTTTCTCTACTGGTAAGTAGGGGAATTATTCTATTCCACCCAAATATTTGATGTCGAGATTTCACCGGAAATATATGTTTTGAGGCCCCCTGAATCCAAAAAAAGCATTTTTAGAAAATGGTCCGTGTGTGTGTCTGTGTCAGTCTGTCAAACTGTTGACAGCATAACTCAAAAACGAAAAGTCGGATAAAAACCAAAGTTGATATTTAAGTTTAATGTCTTTCAAGGATGCGACACGAAGATTTAGAAGAAAATAACCCTACCCTAAACTACCCTTTACATGGAAAAGTTTTCGAAAATTTTGATTTTATTGAAAATGGCTCTAACGATTTTGGTTAAAATATCATATGTTTGAGATATTTTTATGAGAAATAAAATGTATATCTTGAATTTTTTGGCTATAGCCCCTGTAGTCGTATTTACTCTGAAGGACTTTTGCATAACTGGTAAACCGTTAGAGATAGACCAAATCATACTATACAAAAATGTAGATCTTGCTAAAATACACAATTTATGTCAGAATAACTTTTCTTGTAGGATTAACCATTCCATAGATATTCCTTGTTATGTGTGCGAGTTTCGGAAAACTTAGAACTTTGGTGAAATGGATCATCGTTGTTCATTTTTTTTATATGTTAAGTGTGCAAAGACAACAATCTCAAAGCTTTAAAACATTTGACTGTCGCTCAAAGTCTACTGTATTATAATATTCCCCTTGTACCTACAAGGAAATAAGCAATAAGATAATTTATACAAATGTTTATCTCAACTAACGTGAAGATAGAGGAATAAGAGTTTGGAAAAATGGTTAGTACAAGAGTTGAGAAACTCATGTGAGTTCACGACTTACACATAATAAATCTCACCAGTCAATTTCTTATCAAGAGTTTGATTTTCTTTGTTGAGAATTAATAACAATAGCGAAAATGCTTGCTGATTTTTGAAGTCAGAGTCATTACATATACCTAGATATACATTCAGAAATAATACTGTCATATTAGGCTCATTTGTTATTAATTTATGTGCAGTGTTTGTATTGCAGTCGTTCGTCCTACCATACATACACTTTGGTTTGTAATTTACTGCCGATGTTTCAAAAAGTGTTATCTTTGACATTTATATTTGCTTTCCTTCCTTTTTTATGTTCTCGTGTTTTCCATTTGAATTTCAATGTGATCCCTAGCGTTTCATTTAAGCGAGGTTTGCTTGTTGCTTCTAGATTGGGAAAGAAAATTCCCATTTTTTTGGTTTTTACAATACTTGATTGATCTGTAGGGAAGAATAAATAGCACCGGTTAGGAAAATGTTGATATTTCTGGTAAGAAATGTAAATATAGCAATGAAGTATTTTAAAATGGAGCACATCGGGCGTTTTCCAAGCCTAGCGCCCCCCTTGGGAGTATGAACCCCAAGGGAGGGGGGTAAGAGGGACTGGGCTGAGCCAGCCTACACCGGGATGCTTCGAACTGCGACAATGTAGGACCCTGGCCTCCGGTCTGTCGTGGCAACGTTCCAGCCCCCCTTAGGATTCATTCGCCTCAGCCTCTGCGGAGTGGGGAGGTGGGAGGGTGGGCAGCGGGCTCTGCCCCGTCATTAAATTACTACTTCCAACACCTTGTAAAGTGATTAAGAAGTAGATGTTACCTAGGTTCAGACGATTGTTTTAAAGCAAAATATTGCGTACAGGCAATATAACTAATAACTAATAACTAATACTTACAATATTAAATGTGCAACCTGAAGTAAAGGCTGCACGAATTGCCTCGTTCAAAGAGACGTGCGTAAAGGTAGAAGGAAGATTAAATGTCCATCTATTTTTGTTCATATCATTCTTGTTTGCTGTTTGAATAAGGATGTTGAACGAGCTGGACTATGGCGCCATTGCTTTTGAAAACACGGTCATTACTACGCACATCGTCATGTTAAACTGGTCCTAAATTACCCTCGAATACGCCCTTGCAAAAAGACACCTTACAATATCTTCTGTCTAGTCATTCATCGTAAACATTCTCCACGGAGGCCCTAAATTATATGCACGTGTGTTTATATTCCACGTTCTCATGGCCAGGCATTTAGGTGGGCTTCATACGCTTTAGGCGTTTAACCCTTCAAACTTATTCAAACTTTACGCACTAAGTCAACCCTATTACTTTCTACTCTGCCCAAAGTGATAAGACAGATACAAGTACGAAAAAATGACACACACGTGTCCAATAGTCTTGTGTTTCTTTGTTACTAGGTGAAATACCCGAGGTCCGTGGTTTGATGATTTATCACTACAACATTTAGACTTAGGTTGTACTTGTCCAATAGCCTTGTGCTTCTTTGTTACTAGGTGAAATACCCGACGTTGTCCGTGGTTTGATGATTTATCACTACAACATTTAGACTTAGGTTGTACTTGTCCAATAGCCTTGTGCTTCTTTGTTACTAGGTGAAATACCCGACGTTGTCCGTGGTTTGATGATTTATCACTACAACATTTAGACTTAGGTTGTACTTGTCCAATAGCCTTGTGCTTCTTTGTTACTAGGTGAAATACCCGACGTTGTCCGTGGTTTGATGATTTATCACTACAACATTTAGACTTAGGTTGTACTTGTCCAATAGCCTTGTGCTTCTTTGTTACTAGGTGAAATACCCGACGTTGTCCGTGGTTTGATGATTTATCACTACAACATTTAGACTTAGGTTGTACTTGTCCAATAGCCTTGTGCTTCTTTGTTACTAGGTGAAATACCCGACGTTGTCCGTGGTTTGATGATTTATCACTACAACATTTAGACTTAGGTTGTACTTGTCCAATAGCCTTGTGCTTCTTTGTTGCTAGGTGAAATACCCGAGGTCCGTGGTTTGATGATTTATCACTACAACATTTAGACTTAGGTTGTACTTGTCCAATAGCCTTGTGCTTCTTTGTTACTAGGTGAAATACCCGAGGTCCGTGGTTTGATGATTTATCACTACAACATTTAGACTTAGGTTGTACTTGTCCAATAGTCTTGTGTTTCTTTGTTACTAGGTGAAATACCCGAGGTCCGTGGTTTGATGATTTATCACTACAACATTTAGACTTAGGTTGTACTTGTCCAATAGCCTTGTGCTTCTTTGTTACTAGGTGAAATACCCGACGTTGTCCGTGGTTTGATGATTTATCACTACAACATTTAGACTTAGGTTGTACTTGTCCAATAGCCTTGTGTTTCTTTGCTACTAGGTGAAATACCCGACGTTGTCCGTGGTTTGATGATTTATCACTACAACATTTAGACTTAGGTTGTACTTGTCCAATAGTCTTGTGTTTCTTTGTTACTAGGTGAAATACCCGACGTTATCCGTGGTTTGATGATTTATCACTACAACATTTAGACTTAGGTTGTACTTGTCCAATAGTCTTGTGTTTCTTTGTTACTAGGTGAAATACCCGACATTGTCCGTGGTTTGATGATTTATCACTACAACATTTAGACTAAGGTTGTACTTGTCCAATAGTCTTGTGTTTCTTTGTTACTAGGTGAAATACCCGACGTTGTCCGTGGTTTGATGATTTATCACTACAACATTTAGACTTAGGTTGTACTTGTCCAATAGCCTTGTGTTTCTTTGTTACTAGGTGAAATACCCGACCTTGTCCGTGGTTTGATGATTTATCACTACAACATTTAGACTTAGGTTGTACTTGTCCAATAGTCTTGTGTTTCTTTGTTACTAGGTGAAATACCCGACGTTGTCCGTGGTTTGATGATTTATCACTACAACATTTAAACTTAGGCTGTACTTGTCCAATAGCCTTGTGCTTCTTTGTTACTAGGTGAAATACCCGACGTTGACCGTGGTTTGATGATTTATCACTACAACATTTAGCCTTAGGTTGTACTTGTCCAATAGTCTTGTGTTTCTTTGTTACTAGGTGAAATACCCGACGTTATCCGTCGTTTGATGATTTATCACTACAACATTTAGACTTAGGTTGTACTTGTCCAATAGCCTTGTTTCTTTGTTACTAGGTGAAATACCCGACGTTGTCCGTGGTTTGATGATTTATCACTACAACATTTAGACTTAGGTTGTACTTGTCCAATAGTCTTGTGTTTCTTTGTTACTAGGTGAAATACCCGACGTTATCCGTGGTTTGATGATTTATCACTACAACATTTAGACTTAGGTTGTACTTGTCCAATAGTCTTGTGTTTCTTTGTTACTAGGTGAAATACCCGACGTTGTCCGTGGTTTGATGATATATCACTACAACATTTAGACTTAGGTTGTACTTGTCCAATAGTCTTGTGTTTCTTTGTTACTAGGTGAAATACCCGACGTTGTCCGTGGTTTGATGATTTATCACTACAACATTTAGACTTAGGTTGTACTTGTCCAATAGTCTTGTGTTTCTTTGTTACTAGGTGAAATACCCGACGTTATCCGTGGTTTGATGATTTATCACTACAACATTTAGACTTAGGTTGTACTTGTCCAATAGTCTTGTTTCTTTGTTACTAGGTGAAATACCCGACATTGTCCGTGGTTTGATGATTTATCACTACAACATTTCGACTAAGGTTGTACTTGTCCAATAGTCTTGTGTTTCTTTGTTACTAGGTGAAATACCCGACGTTGTCCGTGGTTTGATGATTTATCACTACAACATTTAGACTTAGGTTGTACTTGTCCAATAGTCTTGTGTTTCTTTGTTACTAGGTGAAATACCCGACGTTGTCCGTGGTTTGATGATTTATCACTACAACATTTAGACTTAGGTTGTACTTGTCCAATAGTCTTGTGTTTCTTTGTTACTAGGTGAAATACCCGACGTTGTCCGTGGTTTGATGATTTATCACTACAACATTTAGACTTAGGCTGTACTTGTCCAATAGCCTTGTGCTTCTTTGTTACTAGGTGAAATACCCGACGTTGTCCGTGGTTTGATGATTTATCACTACAACATTTAGACTTAGGTTGTACTTGTCCAATAGCCTTGTGTTTCTTTGTTACTATGTGAAATACCCGACGTTGACCGTGGTTTGATGATTTATCACTACAACATTTAAACTTAGGTTGTACTTGTCCAATAGTCTTGTGTTTCTTTGTTACTAGGTGAAATACCCGACGTTATCCGTGGTTTGATGATTTATCACTACAACATTTAGACTTAGGTTGTACTTGTCCAATAGTCTTGTGTTTCTTTGTTACTAGGTGAAATACCCGAGTTATCCGTCGTTTGATGATTTATCACTTCAACATTTAGACTTAGGTTGTACTTGTCCAATAGCCTTGTTTCTTTGTTACTAGGTGAAATACCCGACGTTGTCCGTGGTTTGATGATTTATCACTACAACATTTAGACTTAGGTTGTACTTGTCCAATAGTCTTGTGTTTCTTTGTTACTAGGTGAAATACCCGACGTTATGCGTGGTTTGATGATTTATCACTACAACATTTAGACTTAGGTTGTACTTGTCCAATAGTCTTGTGTTTCTTTGTTACTAGGTGAAATACCCGACGTTGTCCGTGGTTTGATGATTTATCACTACAACATGTAGACTTAGGTTGTACTGGTCCAATAGTCTTGTGTTTCTTTGTTACTAGGTGAAATACCCGACGTTGTCCGTGGTTTGATGATTTATCACTACAACATTTAGACTTAGGTTGTACTTGTCCAATAGTCTTGTGTTTCTTTGTTACTAGGTGAAATACCCGACGTTGTCCGTGGTTTGATGATTTATCACTACAACATTTAGACTTAGGTTGTACTTGTCCAATAGTCTTGTGTTTCTTTGTTACTAGGTGAAATACCCGACGTTGTCCGTGGTTTGATGATTTATCACTACAACATTTAGAGTTAGGTTCTACTTGTCCAATAGTCTTGTGTTTCTTTGTTACTAGGTGAAATACCCGACGATATCCGTGGTTTGATGATTTATCACTACAACATTTAGACTTAGGTTGTACTTGTCCAATAGCCTTGTGTTTCTTTGTTACTAGGTGAAATACCCGACGTTGTCCGTGGTTTGATGATTTATCACTACAACATTTAGAGTTAGGTTCTACTTGTCCAATAACCTTGTGTTTCTTTGTTACTAGGTGAAATACCCGACGTTGTCGGTGGTTTGATGATTTATCACTACAACATTTAGGCTTGGGTTGCGTTTATCAAGGGATATGTAGATTCCTCTAAAAATATGCATTTTTTGGGCCCCATGACTTTGGAAAAAGAGAAGGGTTTATAAAGAAATATTCGTGTGCCCGTGTGTTTATGTGTGAATACCATAACTCAAAAACGAGTAGTGTGTTAAATACCAAACTTTGTATTCTCTAAGGATAAGACCTGATCTTCAAGGAAATCTCGCAATTCCAGACCACCATTTTGATTTTCTTAAAAATTGCTCTATTTTGATTAAAATATGTGTTTAACATTCTTTTATGGTATATGAAATGCATATCTTTAATTTCTTAAGCATATACACAGAAGCTTTCTGTAGTGTGGATGAGGTTTCTATATCTTATAAATAACTTAGAGGAAATCTTTCACACAAAAGTATGTCGTTAAAACCACATTCAATTTATTTTGAAGTGAACCGTTTCATATATTCCTGTTTTATTCGTCTGTACTTTCCAATGCTTATAGGGTTCTCAAATTGGAGGGTGTTATTCATTTTTTTATATCTTGTTCAGCATTAAGGCATTTGACTATCACTTTCGGGATCTTGGAAATCAAAAATGTTCGAAAAACTATGAAATTGACGATTTTTAGGTAAATAGATAGAAATATTTACCAAACCATTAATCATCGGTTGGCAGTGAAGGTTTTTTATCTCGTCACTTTTATTGGCCGAGGGGAGGCTCTACCATACGTAGTAGTGAAAATAAAAGATGAATAATTATCTTCTATTTGACGAAAGTCTGTTTTCCAAAAGTCACACAAATAACAAGGAATATTTTCGAAATGGTTCACTCAACGAAAAAATTTACTTTGACATAAATTGTGTTTTAGCAACATCTAAATATTTAGTTTCTCTACTACTAAGTAGAGGAAGTATTGTATTCCACCCATAAATTGGATGCCGAGGTTTTACAAAAAATATATGTATTGATGCCCCCTGAATCCAAAAAAGGCAATATTTAGAAAAAAGTGCCGCTCTGAGGACAGCATAACTCAAAAGCGACAAGTCGGTTAAAAACCAAAGTTGGTATTTAAGTTTAATGTCGTTCAAGGATGCGACACGAAGATTTTGAAGAAAATAGCCCCACCCTAAATTACCCTTTAGTGGAAGATTTTTAGAAAATTTTGATTTTCTTCAAAATAGCTCTAACGATTTTGATTAAAATGTCACATGTTTGAGATATTTTGATGACAAATGAAATGTATATCTTGAATTTTCTGGCTATATCCCCTGTAGTCGCATTTACTCTGGACGACTTTTTCCAAACTGGTAAACCATTAGAGATAGACCAAATTATACTGTACAAAAAATGTAAATATTGCTAAAATACACAATTTATGTCTCAATTAATTTTCTTGTAGGGTGAACCATTTCGGAGATATTCGTTGTTATGTGTGTGAGTTTCGGAAAACAATATTCGTGAAATGGAACATTGTTGTTCATTTTGTTATATGTTAAGTGTGCAAAGAGAACGGAATCTCGAAGTTTTAAAAGATGTGACTGTCGCTCAAAGCCTACTGTATTCTAATATTCCCCTTGTACCTACAAGGAAATAAGCAATAAGATAATTTGTACAAATGTTTACCTCAACTAACACGAAGAAGATATAGGAATAAGAGTTTGGAAGAATGGTTAGTACAAAAGTAGAGAAAGTAAAAACATCAGATTTTGGTACAGTAAGACTTGGTCTATCTCTTATGCTTTACCAGTTATGCAAGTCATCGAGAGTAAACAGGTCTACATAGGCTAAGCCAGAAAATTCAAGATATACATTTTCTTTGCCATAAAAGTATCTTAATGTCTGGCATTTTAATAAAAATCTTTAGTGCCATTTTCGACAAAATTGAAATTTTTGAAATATTGTGCAGTTAAAGAGTAAATTATTGTGGAGGAATTTTCGTTTTCTGGTCGTATCTTTAAAAGATATCAAATTAAAATAGCAACTTTGCCTTTTAATCCAGTTTTGGTATTTGAGTTCTGCTGTTCAAAGACTGAGTGACAGACAGATAGACACGGACCTTTTTCTAAATATGCTTTTTTGAATTCGAGAGGCCTCATAACGTATATTTCTGGTAAATATCGACAACGAATTTTTGGTTTGGAAGACAATACTCCCTTCTACCTACCAGTAGAGAAAGTAAAAGTGAAAATGTTAGCCGGAGTTGATCGATGCATTGCCTTAACATGATTGGGAGGAATAAGTCTTGTGAACGAAGGTAAAGGTGTTGAAGGGTTGTTGTGGATACTTGCTGGTCTGGGCAAGGTGGGGTTGGTAGAAGCCAGCCCAGCCCTTTGTATTATGATGTCGGCGTAGACGAGTAGACGAGACACATTTCCGAAACACTGTGTGTCGTGTCGTCGCTCGCTTTGCGCTCGTCGGGAAAGGGGAACTATGCAGAAAATGTAATTATCAGCTCATTATTTATGTAAACTTGTAGAAGCGGTAAGCGGCAAGAAGGTTTCCAGAGAGTCTAAACTGTGGAAATAGCGCGAGACACAGACACACAGAAACACACACACACACACGCACGCACACACACAGTCACACACACACACATACACACACAGTCACACACGCACACACACACACACAGTCACACACGCACACACACACATTGTCTCATCCAACTTGACGCTTTGTTGCTAACTTTTCAAAGAAATAACCGCGTTTGTTTGTCGTTTATTATTATTAAATGTCGGATTTCTAAGCAAAATGCTTAACTTTTTCCACACTTTTATGAATAAGCAGAAAGGTTATTCTTCACAAGGCATATCTAGATAACCATGTTTGTGTGTGTGTGCTCATTTCGCAGAGAAACCTTTTACTTACTTATTTGATGACGTGTAATTAATACAGTATATTTTACCCAAAGCTGTACATTAAAAGTGCACATTTATCAGTGATTACTTTGTACCACCGAAAATTGCTTTAATATTCTGAATCTATTCGCTCGTCGCTCATTTCCAGTCGCTCTCAAATGAGATCACGTGACACAGCTCTCAGCGCAATTGACTGACTTCAACGATCTATGGCAGCTCGTCCTCTCCGTGGCATTGTAATGTTGTTAGCTAATGCTGGATTTCTGACAATGAAGTCATTAATCCTCTTGCTCTCTGATGGATGGGGAGGGCGCTAGAAGTGGCCGGCCGGGCATATTTGAAGGTGGTCTTGGTCCATTTCCTCTTGCAGATCACATAGAGGACAGAGTGGTGAAGAATATATCCCAATTCTGTTTAAATGTTTTGCCAGACAATCATGTCCTGTAATCAACCTGAAGGTTGCAACTGCTGATACTCAGGAATTAATGTTTGAATGTTTGGTAGTTCCCATCTTTTATTTTTTGATCTTTCATAGTAATATTTTGTAATATTTTTTAAATTTGGAGTTGACTGTTTTAACTGCATAAACTATCCATTGGAAGACTAGGTGCTTTTGAAGTGCGGTTAGATGGGAATCTGGAATCTGAGAGAATAACTGCTTGATGAAAATGTGATATTCTATACAAGAGATTTTGTAGGGCCATTCGAATTGCTTCAACTTCTCCATCAAAGTTTGTAGTTCCATAACTTAAATATTTGTAATAGGAAAAGAGGTGTCACGTGACTCCAGCCCCTGCTCCATCTTGGTTTGATATCAATGATCCATCAGTATAAATATGGAGCCATTCGTGTTCTGGAAATCTAGTATGGATTGTCTCTAATGCCAATAATTTTAGAACACTAGTTGGAGTATCACTTTTCTTAACTTCTTCTGTCAGGTGTAAATAATATGTGATGTCTAATGTATGTGTCGGATTGACTTTAGATATGAAGTTTTCCTTTGAATTAGGAAGGTATACATTCTTCTTGATGTCTTGAATTTTGGAAAGAAAGCTCTCCTGAGTCTTTAGTGTATGTGTAAAATTTCTCTTGTGCCATGTATTGAATGGGAGTCTGATCAACTTTTCGTGTTGAATAAGAGCCGCTTTTTCTATTTCATATTCAATGGGGTACTGGTTGGTTAGTATTTCCATAGCTGCTATTGGTGTGGTTTTGATAGCACCTGTGAAATTAATCTCAGACTTTGGTTTTGAAAGATTTTAATTTACATATTTTTTGTGTTAGACGTTTTAACAGTGAAAGGCGCCTCTCTGCTCTTTGTATTACATTTTCTATTTGTTTGGTCCATGTAAGTTTGGTATCAAATGTAACTCCTAAATATTTTGCTTCCTTTGTTTCTGGTAATTGTTGACCCTCAAAATTTAGTTTTATTTTTAATGGTTTTTTCGTTAGTGAAAATATTTGGTAGTTTGATTTTGTTGTATTAACAATCATTAAATTTTCTTTGACACACTTTTGTAGGTTGACTAAAGATTGGCATTGTAATGAACCTGTAAAATTACGGTAATTGTTTTTACAGTGACTCAGATCTGTTTAACTTGCCTAGAGAACTTTACAATATTGAAATCTTCAAACTAACTCCACTTGGTCTGCTAACACATTTTGTGGTTATATGTAAGCCTATCCTAATTCCTTGCATCTCACTAAAACAAAATTCAATGAATTTCTTTGTTTATTTTTAAGTCTGCAAAGTCAATTTTCCTTAATAGAATGGGTGGTCAAAATGAATATTCGAAAAATATAATTAAGTGCGATTTAATCAAGCCTATTTATAAAAATCCACTACGTTTATCAAATTGGATTTCTTTTTTTTCGATTTTTCAGCTCTTACTTTGGATTTTAATTTTCTTTCTTTTCTTTCTTTTCTTTCTTTTCATTCTTTCTTTCTTTTTTTTTCTTTCTTTTTTTTTTCTTTTTTTCTTTTTCCTCTAAACCATTCCAGTATTAAAGCAAGTTTTTCAGTTTTTGCGAGACCAGCACACGGCAATTCAGCATAGACAGTAGTCAAATCTACACCCCCTAAACACGTCTTCTACCCTTAGCTAAGGCACAAGTTATTATTTTAGTATAAAGAACGGTTCAGTTCAATACCACTAAACCTTTGAACTCACATGACTTTCTCTAATCTTGTACTAACCATTCTTACAAACTCTTATTCCTATATCTTCTTCGTGTTAGTTGAGATAAACATTTGTACAAATTATGTTATTCTTTATTTCCTTGTAGGTACAAGGGGAATATGGGAATACAGTAGACTTTGAGCGATAGTCAAATCTTTTAAACCTTTGAGATTCCGTTCTCTTTGCACTCGTAACATATAAAAAATGAAGAACGATGACACATTTCACGAAAGTTCTAAGTTTTCCGAAACTCACACACATAACAAGGAATATCTCCGAAATGGTTCACCCTACAAGAAAATTTATTGAGACATAAATTCTGTATTTTAGCAAGATCTACATTTTTTGTATAGTATGATTTGGCTTAATTCTAACGGTTTACCAGTTATGCAAAAGTAGTCCAGAGTAAATACGACTACAGGGGCTATAGCCAGAAAATTCAAGATATACATTTCATTTGTCATTAAAATATCTCAAACATATGACATTTTAATCAAGAGCCATTTTCAAGAAAATCAAAATTTTCGAAAACTCTTCCATGTAAAGGGTAGTTTAGGGTGGGGCTATTTTCTTCAAAATCTTCGTGTCGCATCGTTGAAGGACATTAAACCTAAATACCAAGTTTGGCTTTTAACCGACTTTTAGTTTTTGAGTTATGCTGTCCACAGACTGACAGACACACAGACATACAGACACACACACGGACCTTTATCTAAAAATGCTTTTTTTGGATTCAAGGGGCCTCAAAACATATATTTCCGGTGAAATCTCGACATCGAATTTCGGAGTGGAATATAATACTTCCCCTACTTACCAGTAGAAAGAGTAAAAATGTGCCACGATGTTCCATTTCGCGAAAGCTTAAAGTTTTCTGAAACGGACACAAATAACAGGCAATATCTCAAAATGGTTCACTCTACAAAAATTTATTGAGACATAAATTGTGTATTTTAGCAATATCTACATTTTTCTACAGTAAGATTCTGTCTATCTCTTATAGTTTACAAGTTATTTAAAAGTCATCAAGAGTAAACAGGACTATATGGGTTATAGCGAGAAAATTGAGAATATGCATTTTATTTGCCATAAAAAATCAAAGTTTTTCATGTAGAGCGTAGTTTAGTGGTAGGAATTTTCTTCATAATCTTCGTGTCACATTCTTGAAAGACCTTAATTTTTAACTGACTTTTAGTTTTTGAGTTACGTTGTTCACACACGCGCACGCGCACATATGCACACATGCACACGCACACGCACACGGAGCTTTTCTTGAAAATACTATTTTTGTATTTAGGGGACTTCCAAACGTTTATTTCCAGTGAAATCTCCACATAGAGTTTTTGGGTCGAATGCAGTAATTCCTCGCGTATTAGAGAAAGTAAAAAACTTGATAATTTTGATAAACGAAATCGCCAATTGCAAGCAACGTTTGGTTTCTGTGTTATTCGGTTGCGCAATGTGACATAAGGGAAGAAAGTTTGACTTTGTGAGACAAAGTCGCTACAAAAAGTGTTTGTACTGAAATTTGGAGTTAACATGGCGGCTTTTCCTTCTTTCCGTGCATTCGTCTTTCGTCAAACAGTGGTTAGAAATAAACAGAAGAGAAGCGGGCCAAAAGTTTTCGGTGACAGTTTAAATATTTACAGGACACCGACCCTTCTGTTCGGTTTAAAATAAAGGGAGGTGGAGGGTGGAGGGTGGAGAGACTCATCCGGCTGGTCAAACACTTAACTCCAACCTTATGTCGTATAAACATTTCATAACGCTTAGCTGGAGTGACATGCACCAGACTGCCAGCAGTGGTGGCTTCCGGCGTTGCGTTCCGTTCCGTTCCGTTCTGTTCCTCCGGCTCAAAAACTTTGGTCGGAATTACTGTATAATACATCTCGTACCCCTTGCTGCAGCTCGCACTGCTACCAATTTAATGCCATTTTCAGGTTAAATCGCAACTCCCACAATATATTGTTGCAGTAAGATTCATTGATCTGGATTAGTTTTGCAATTAAAAATAAGTTATGTCTTCGAAAGAATAGAATAGTAATGAAAGTTAGACTTTTTGTAATTTAGATTAAAAATACAGTTGTGAAATTTGCTAGGCTTACTTTTCAATCCCTGTGCAATAAACGTGTGCATTTGTTTCCCAAAATATTTGTTAAAAATGAGATTTTTTTTTCTATTCAGAACAGAATATTAATATTAATTGCAAAGAAAAAAATAATATACTTGTATGTATGAGTGTAATCAACAAACCCATGCACAGTTTTGTGTAACAGGTTATATTCCACATGCCCCGAAAACTTCAGCGTTATCCATCAACATTTATTGCAAAAAAGTTTACCCCAAAGTACAAAAATTGGAGAAAGGCCGTTTAAAGTTTTGAAACACAGTTATTGGAAATATTGCTGTTTGCATATCCACACTTCAATACAATGTTCACAAAATTGTCTGAAATTCACAGTAACGCATTTTTCATTCACTCGCTTCATTACTGTCAACACGTGTGGAGTTGATTTTTTCCATATTGTTCGACTCCACACACTGCTAAAACACCAAAGTGATTAATCAAACTTAAGTTGTTTTCTAAACAACACAATTCGTTTCTTATATTTTTATTTTTGCTTTCTCTACTGGTAAGTAGAGGAAGTATTGAATTCCACCCAAAAATTCGATGTCGAGATTTCACGAAAGTTTAAAAAAATATTCGGACATAAATTATGTATTTGAGCAAGATCTTGCCATTTCATTTGTCATACGAATATCTTATACATACGGACTTTTAATCAAACTCGTTAGAGCCATTTTCAAGAAAATGAAAATTTTTGGAAAATGTTCCATGTAAAAGGTAGTTTAGGGTGGGGCTATTTTTCTCAAGATCTTCGTCTCGCATCCTTGAAAGACATTAAACTTAAATACCAACTTTGGTTTTCAACCGACTTTTCGTTTTTGAGTTATGCTGTCCACAGACTGACAGACTGATACACTCGGACCTTTTTCTAAAAATATTTTTATGGATTCAGGGGGTCACAAAACATATATTTCCGGTGGAATGTCGACATCGAATTTTTGGGTGGAATACAATACTTCCCCTACTTACCATTAAAGAAGTAGAGGAAGTAATAGCTATACAAAACGCACCTTGAGTGAACAGCACTTCTGAAAAAATTCCCAGAAAAGTGAAGACATTTGATTTATTATAAAACATGTGAAACATACGCTACTTTATGCCGAGTCGATAAAACCATTTTCAAGAAAATCAGTATTTTCAAAAAAAATGTTTAATATGAAGGGTAGTTTGGGGTGGAGGAATATTCGTTAAAATCTTATTGTCGCATCCTTAAAAGACGCTTAACTTAAGCACCAATGCTTGATCGACTTTTTGTTTTGAGTTATACAAGTTTGCTATTTAGGGAGTCTCAAAATCTGTGCATTACTGTTTGTGAAAATTGAAACACATGATTGATATGAAGTTAATGTCACAGATTCGGTACCTTCATGAAAATCAGAAAATGGTCTTTCAATCTGAATGTTCACTATTTGGTGTAGGGCTGCTAAACGCCGTTGCAAAGGTTCCTGGGGGATCTCCCTTCGTGCAGTTGGTATACGAGCTGACAGATCATTGCGTACCCTTACTTGGTCTCAGCGATACACCTGAGGAGGCGCCAGTCTCAGCCTCGGCGTCAGCTTTTAGTCTTCGGGCGGTGGTAGGAGGAAATGGGTTCTGCACGGGGTTCCCCGCGAATGAAACACAAGATACACTTTCAATCTAGGTACTTCTCGTTACAGGAATTTTACTGCCTTCAGCCCCTCAGACGCGAACCTTTTCACCCTGTATATCGAATGGAAAAACTATTACAAAGTAAGCAAATAAGTAAAACTTAAATTAGAGAGATGAAATATTTAAGAAAAGCAGTAAATAAAATTAGGAGGGATAAGGCAAGGAAAAGCGGATTAGAGAGGAAGTAGGTCAAAGATCATGGGAGGACATAATTTGACGAAACCAAAGTTGAAGTGGTAGGGACATGGATCCAGAATGGTAGAGGATAGAAAAGTGGAACATGTGTCAGAAGTAAAGTTACGAGAAGGGAGACCCGGATAATGTGTGAAGAGAGTGGTAGGGGAAATGAGAGTATTGAGGAATGGGACGGAAGGTGGATTGACAGGACCACCCCTACACCGTAAAGGCAGAAGGGAAAGAGGAAGAAGGAGAAGGAGGGAGGAGGGAGAGGGCGGTAGGAGGAGGGAGGGGGAAGGGGATGGATGGAGAGAGGGAGGGACGGAGGAGGGAGGAGATGAAGATGAAGATCATGATCATAACAGTCACAATGCCTGACGTTATTTATGAAGGTAGCCAAGATTCCCTAAGGAAACTTATTCGTGACCGAAGTTGGAGTTCAGTAAATGCGCTACTTGTCCGAAGATGAAGATTCTGCCAATATAATAGGTGGTTTTCCATTATGAAGTTTTGTATTTCCGCTGCTGCTTGTTTACTTAATGAGAGATTTTACCGCAGGGCGTAGTGTGCACTAATTACTGCCTTAATGGCACAGACCACATTCATCAGAGCCCATTGAAGGTCATCGCGAGGTAAGGGAGGAAGCTAGCAGCTACCTCTATTCAATAATTTAAAGAGAAGCAGCACGCAGGATGTGGCATCAAACATTAAGATTACTGTTCCTGCATAACTTGCACCCAAAACTACCCTCCTCTTGTCTAATTGAAATACCTACATAAGTAATCCACATTGAAAATACCACCGTTACCACAAAATAAATACGTATATTATCTTTACTTTATCTACTGGTAAGTAGGGGAAGTATTGTATTCCACCCAAAAATTCTATGTAAAGATTCCACCGGAAATATATGTTTTGAGGCCCCCTGAATCCAAAAAAAAGCATTTTTAGAAAAAGGTCCGTGTGTGTGTGTGTGTGTCTGTGGACAGCATATCTCAAAAACGAAAAGTCTGTTTAAAACCAAAGTTGGTATTTAAGTTTAATGTCTTTCAAGGATGCGACACGAAGATTTTGAAGAAAATAGCCCCACCCTAAACTACACTTTACATGCAAAATTCGTCGAAAATTCTGATTTTCTTGAAAATGACTAACGATTTTGATTAAAATGTCATATGTTTGAGATATTTTTATGAATAAAATGTATATCTTGAATTTTCCGGCTATAGCCCCTGTAGACGTATTTACTCTGGACGACTTTTGCATAACTGGTAAACCGTTAGAGATAGACCAAATTATACTATACAAAAAATGTAGATCTTGCTAAAATACACAATTTATGTCTCAATAAATTTTCTTTTAGAGTGAACCATTTCGGAGATATTCCTTGTTATGTGTGAGTTTCGGAAAACTTAGAACTTTCGTGAAATGGATCATCGTTGTTCATTTTTTTATATGTTAAGTGTGCAAAGACAACAGCATCTCAAAGCTTTAAAAGATTTGACTATCGCACAAAGCCTACAGTATTCTAATATTCCCTTGTACCTACAAGGAAATAAGCAATAAGATAATTTGTACAAATGTTTATCTCAACTAACACGAAGAAGATATAGGAATAAGAGTTTGTAAGAATGGTTAGTACAAGAGTAGAGAAAGTCATGTGAGTGCAACACATCAGATTTTTTTAAAAAGTTTTACCTTCCATTTTTTTACATTGTTGCTCATGCATGGAAAAGTTGTTATTTTAGATTGATACATAATGCTAGTTTCCAGGAATGGATGTTTTGATACAATTAAGAGATAAAACAGAGTTAGCTATTCGTCTTTACTAAGGCCCAAAACGGGCCTAGCCAAGTATCGGACTAAATGCAAGCACTAAGGCGATAATGGATAACGCCGTTAAAAAGAAATCCGGGAATCACTAGGTGATACTAAACCACCCCCAATAATTTCCTTTAATAGTGGCTTTAACGGAGATTGAGGCAATTGTATAGTTTATCGATATTCGA
This sequence comes from Tenodera sinensis, assembly GCA_030765045.1. Classification (NCBI taxonomy): domain Eukaryota; kingdom Metazoa; phylum Arthropoda; class Insecta; order Mantodea; family Mantidae; genus Tenodera; species Tenodera sinensis. The sequence goes on along the minus strand of CM060961.1, from coordinate 5,802,480 downwards.
TAATCGATAGTGAAACCGCAATACGGATAACCGCTTTATTTCTGTGCTGTATATGTCGGGCCGAGCTAAAATATCCAACACATTTACCTTTTTTATGTTCTAGGAATACTTTGTTTAAAAAAATACGTTGACAAACGCAGCCGAAATAATTAAATGCGGTTGGTACCACAAACTAAAGGAAAAGACCATATCTTTGTTATATGACCTAATTTAACTTGCACTTCTCCCTGAGTTTACCCTCCTCCACGGAGCAGTTACAAGTAGGTCAGCAGATGACAGGAAATGTGATGATGGAGCAGTTACTTATATGGACTATTTCATATATAGCTGCTTGTCCTGTATAATAGTGACCTAGTCTAGCTCCTTCTATTATCACAAGTAATACGATAATACGTGTGATCTAACTGATAAATTCTCAAGTAGAGTGAGAGTGAGTCAGACTGTCGAATTATATTTATATGAACTATTTCATATATATTGCTGCTTGCTCTGTATAATAGTGACCTAGCCTAGCTCCTTCTATTATCACAAGTAATATGATAATACGTGTGATCTGATAAATTCTCAAGTAGAGTGAGAGTGAGTCAGACTGTCGAATTATATTTATATGGACTATTTCATATATATAGCTGCTTGCCCTGTATAATAGTGACCTTGTCTAGCTCCTTCTATTGTCACAAGTAATATGATAATACGTGTGATCTAACTGATAAATTCTCAAATAGAGTGAGAGTGAGTCAGACTGTTGAATTATATTTATATGGACTATTTCATACTATTTCATATATAGCTGCTTGTCCTCTATAATAGTGTCCTAGCCTAGCTCCTTCTATTATCACAAGTAATATGATAATACGTGTGATCTAACTGATAAATTCTCAAATAGAGTGAGAGTGAGTCAGACTGTCGAATTATATTTATATGGACTATTTCATATATAGCTGCTTGTCCTGTAGAATAGTGACCTAGCCTAGCTCCTTCTATTATCACAAGTAATATGATAATACGTGTGATCTAACTGATAAATTCTCAAATAGAGTGAGAGTGGGTCAGACTGTTGAATTATATTCATATGGACTATTTCATATATAGCTGCTTGTCCTGTATAATTGTGACCTAGTCTAGCTCCTTCTATTATCACAAGTAATATGATAATACGTGTGATCTAAGTGATAAATTCTCAAGTAGAGTGAGAGTGAGTCAGACTGTCGAATTATATTTATATGTACTATTTCATATATAGCTGCTTCTCCTGTATAATAGTGACCTAGCCTAGCTCCTTCTATTATCACAAGTAATATGATAATACGTGTGATCTAACTGATAAATTCTCAAGTAGAGTGAGAGTGAGTCAGACTGTCGAATTATATTTATATGGGCTATTTCATATATAGCTGCTTGTCCTGTAGAATAGTGACCTAGCCTAGCTCCTTCTATTATCACAAGTAATATGATAATACCTGTGATCTAAGTGATAAATTCTCAAGTAGAGTGAGAGTGAGTCAGACTGTCGAATTATATTTATATGGACTATTTCATATATAGCTGCTTGTCGTGTATAATAGTGACCCAGCCTAGCTCCTTCTATTATCACAAGTAATGTGATAATACGTGTGATCTAACTGATAAATTCTCAAGTACAGTGAGAGTTAGTCAGACTGTTGAATTATATTTATACGGACTATTTCATATACAGCTGCTCGTCCTGTATAATAGTGACGTAGTCTAGCTCCTTCTACTATCACAAGTAATATGATAATACGTGTGATCTAACTGATAAATTCTCAAGTAGAATGAGAGTGAGTCAGACTGTCGAATTATATTTATATGGACTATTTCATATATAGCTGCTCGTCCTGTATAATAGTGACCTAGCCCAGCTCCTTCTATTATCTCAAGTAATATGATAATACGTGTGATCTAACTGATAAATTCTCAAGTAGAGTGAGAGTGAGTCAGACTGTCGAATTATATTTATATGGACTATTTCATATATAGCTGCTCGTCCTGTATAATAGTGACCTAGCCCAGCTCCTTCTATTATCTCAAGTAATATGATAATACGTGTGATCTAACTGATAAATTCTCAAGTAGAGTGAGAGTGAGTCAGACTGTCGAATTATATTTATATGGACTATTTCATATATAGCTGCTCGTCCTGTATAATAGTGACCTAGCCCAGCTCCTTCTATTATCTCAAGTAATATGATAATACGTGTGATCTAACTGATAAATTCTCAAGTAGAGTGAGAGTGAGTCAGACTGTCGAATTATATTTATATGGACTATTTCATATATAGCTGCTCGTCCTGTATAATAGTGACCTAGTCTATCTCCTTCTATTATCTCAAGTAATATGATAATACGTGTGATCTAACTGATAAATTCTCAAGTAGAGTGAGAGTGAGTCAGACTGTCGAATTATATTTATATGGACTATTTCATATATAGCTGCTTGTCCTGTATAATAGTGACCTAGCCTAGCTCCTTCTATTATCACAAGTAATATGATAATACGTGTGATCTAACTGATAAATTCTCAAGTAGAGTGAGAGTGAGTCAGACTGTCGAATTATATTTATATGGACTATTTCATATATAGCTTCTTGTCCTGTATAATAGTGACCTAGTCTAGCTCCTTCTATTATCACGAGTAATATGATAATACGTGTGACCTAGTGATAATCCGTAATTATGCGATAAAGTTTCTATTTATATAACAGTGATTTCTGGTTCCTATATTCGTCTTGTGTCTGCGAGAAATGAACTGCACTTGGAACTGTTCATGTCGGTAGACAGAAGTGTGAACGAAGACGGGCGGAGAAGTCCATGTGAATGTATGTTATTGATCAGATGCTCAAGTCCTTGAAGGTTTTCCCTGTCCCTAATGGAGACGACTTCACGGCTGATTGTTAAGGTTTTATTTACAGTCCCAAATGGTAGACAAGGAAGGGTGTGTTACCCCCTCCCCTCCCCTAAAGATCGTCACCCTAAAGTATCTGTTTCCTTTCTCTCGGCAGCAGTAAACTTTTTATCTTCCAGATTTATTGTTTTCTTGCTCTGTAGAGCCTATTCCGATACATCCCTTGGGTATAAAAAAGCCAGAAGCAAGCAACCCTCTTTATTTTGTTAGTGGCCGAGCAGATGTAGGTACGAGTAAAAAAGTTTAGACAGTTATTCCTCAAATTTGGTTAGCGTTCCCATGGCGAACTAATATTGTGACGTAATTAACGGCTTAAATCCAGCGTGCTGGGGCGAGGTTTATACTTTCCTTGTCACAGATTCATATACTGTGTTTCTATGGCGAATTCAAATCTATGTGAGTTTTCATTCCTGATTGAATACTGCATGGAAATGCGGGTTTAAAACGAACTGAATCACTTACGCATAGAAACTGGGATGGGACCGAAATTTTCCTGCATGAAAACACCCGGCGGATTCAATTCGATTTGAAACCACCAAAGATGCTAAGTTCTAGTGTGTCAAGCTGCACGCTCGTCATTTTTTCTTAGCGAAAGTGGTGTAATAAAAAACAACTCTAAGTCACTTATATCTCACGATATCCACTAACCTCAAAATGTTGTTAAAATACACAGAAAACGTTGTTTACAGGTTGGCCAACATAAACCAAGTGATGAACATTGTTTGACCCTTGCGTGACCCTTGATCTCATTCTGGATTTAATTGAACATGTAAACGCAGATCGTATTGAGAATGGGATTGGACTCAAATCGATCTCATTCCGGATTGAATTCAACATGGAAACGCGTGTAGTATTGACATTAGGTATCTTAGTTGTCATTATTCGACTATTTAAGCCCGACCAGAGTCAAGTTTATGAGATTTATAAATGTTTTTAAGATTCTACGCTGCATATTATTGTCATTGGTGTCTGACATTTCGATCCTGTATTTGTTAGTGGATTGTACATGCCAGAATTGATAGTTACGCCTTCAATTATTATTGTTTTGCTGGTCTTGATACATTGACACAGAGAGTATATATGGGTTATAAGCTTTAAAAAGTGTACCTTAAAAATGAGAAGACAAATTAAATTTATTACACTATTATTTGCAATATTAATACTAATTATTAAGTAAATAGAGTAATAACTTAATGTGCGAGAATCGTTAGCATCGTTTTCAGTTGCGTGGGAATGTGCGCAGACGGCGAAGTACTGGTTGCTATAATCGCATGTTTAGATTGGTGGATAGCAGTATCGTTATGAAGAGTGTAGCATTAAGATGTATATATTCCGTATATGGAGAACGGATATACAAGTGTTTGGTTACATTCCACAAGTGGTTCATTCTTCAACAGTTTTTCAATGAATTTTCGCGTATGGGTGACACCAGGGGTTACGCGGAACACAGGTTGGGAATCATTTACATTGCATGATTGTAATACTTTGAAGAGCCTGATAAAACATTGAAAGAATCAGACTTTTAACTACCTCAAGTTGGCGAATGTAAACGGGAAGAAATTAAATGAAGGAAATTAATTTGGCAGAGGATGAAGACGACATTAATAAACATGAGAGGGGGAGTTAAGTTTTGTTTCGGAGTCATTAAAACATTCTGATACATGACACTAGAGCCAGACGTTAACACACTACAGGATTTAATTTAAACAGCTCGACTTAATTTTAATAAATGGAATGGATTCTGGGATCCATTTGAATTAGGAAACAAAGCACAGACGCTGCAGGGCGTCTTTGTTAGCGCTTCTCACTTGTTTAGCACCCAGAATGCAATGCAATCTCATAGCAGTGTGGTACCGTGCTAAGCAATGCTGAACTCACATGACTTTCTCCACTCACTCTTGTGCTAACCATTCTTACAAACTCTTATTCCTCTACATTGTTCAATTGTATAAATTATCCTTTTGTTAATTTTTTGTACGTACAAGGGGAATATGGTAATACAGTAGGCTTGAGCTGTTTTAAGAGCTGGTCACTGTATGAAGGCTTTCAAATTCCGTTCTTTTTGGTTGACCAAGGAATAACAAAATGAATAACGCCATTCCATTTCAGAATAAAGTATACGTATTGCAAAAATCGGACAAATAACAAGAAATATCTGGGAAGTGGTTTGCTCCACAAAATGTAATTAAGAAATTGCGTATTTTAACGCGATCTCTTTTTAATGCCGTGATCTTTTGTGTATCTGTTACAGTGCACGAGTTATACAAAAGTCATTCAGAATGAAGAGCACTTCATTGACTATTCCTTTGCCATAAAAATATCTTAAACATATATTTTAATCAAAATCGTAGGAGTTGTTTTTGAGAAAATGTAATTTTGGTAAAATGTTGCATATAAACCATAGTCTGGTCTGGAGGGATTTTTTTCTTTTTGTTCTTTTTTGTTTTTGTTTTTACAATTTTCTAGTCATACCCTTATGAAAATCAAGTTCCGTATTTCACCCATTTATCATGTAGCTGTTCATAGACAATCTCTCTGTCTCTCTCGCTCTCCCTTACAAACACACACACACACACGCACACACACACACACACACACACACACACACACACACACACACACACACACACACACACACACACACACACACCCAAATGCACAGTGTTTACCTTCTCTACTGGTAAGTAGGGGAAGTATTGTATTCCACCCAAAAATTCGATGTCGAGATTTCACCGGAAATATATGTTTTGAGGCACCCTGAATCCAGAAAAAGCATTTTTAGAAAAAGGTCCGTGTGTGTCTGGTGTCTGTGTGTCAGTCTGTGGACAGCATAACTGAAGAACGAAAAGTCGGTTAAAAACCACAGTTTGTATTTAAGTTTAATGTCTTTCAAGGATGCGAAACGAAGATTTTGAAGAAAATAGTGCCACCCTAAACAACCCTTTACATGGAACATTTTTCGAAAATTTTGGTTTTCTTGAAAATGGCTCTAACGATTTTGATTAAAATGTCATATGTTTGAGATATTTTGATGAAAAATGAAATGTATATCTTGAATTTTCTAGATATAGCTCCTGTAGTTGTATTTACTCTGGACGACTTTTGCATAACTGGTAAACCGTTAGAGATAGACCAAATCTTACTGTACAAAAAATGTAGATCTTGCTAAAATACAGAATTTATGCCTGAATAAATTTTCTTGTAGAGTGAACCATTTCGGAGACATTCCTTGTTATGTGTGTGAGTTTCGCAAAACTTAAAACTTTCGTGAAATGGATCATCGTTGTTCATTTTTTTATATATTAAGTGTGCCAAGACAACAGAATCTCAAACATTTGACTATCGCACAAAGCTTACTGTATTCCCATATTCCCCTTGTAGCTACAAGGAAATAAGCAATAATATAATTTGTACAAATGTTTATCTCAACTAACACGAAGAAGATATAGGAATAAGGGTTTGTAAGAATGGTTAGTACAAGAGTAGAGAAAGTCATGTGAGTGCAACACATCAGATTTTTTTAAAGAACGCTTTCCTTAGGTCCACGTGCTTGAAAATATATATTTCTTGAAAACATAATGAAAGGATTAAAACACTTATTAGCTTATTTATTGAACCTATGTTTTAAATGAAAATCTTTAACCTCAAGCAAAAAAATTGAAATTTTAATGACAACTTTAATGCTAGATACATGAATTTATCATAAAGATATCTAGGGAGAATTTCAATATCGAGTATTTGGGGCAATACAGTACTTGTCCTAGTTGATATATGTAGGTAATCGAGACAATAATGGTAGTTTGTTATGTAAACCTAGGTAGGTATATAGGCAGGTATATAGGCAGGTATATAGGCAGGTAGGTAGATACCTGGAGAGGGGTGGGGGAAGAAGAACACAGAAGCGACGGTTATTGAGGATGGTACGTTGTAGAGGACCTTAATTGGTGCTAATGAAGTTATTCCAGGAATATTCCCTGTTCTAATCAGGGTTCGCTCTTCACTTCACTAGTTTCTGGATAATAGCCATCCTGGGAGAACACCGCAATCTCAAACACGTGTAGAAAATAATTATTGTAAACAAAGTTAACAACAGGGTTGTGTTGTGCGAGCGAGCGACCGACCCCAAATTTCTAACAACTGCTGCTCCTTTAAAATAACTGTTTGATATACAGAGGTGTTAAATTATCATATACGACTTATCACCTGTGTTTAGTCGCCGACTGCACCACAGAAATAGATGAAAAACAATATATTACATATTAGATGAAATACCCGGCGTTGTATCTATTCTAGTATCCTTCCATCTTGCATCCCTCTCTCAAAGGCGCATGATGCTTAGAGGGTTGATTCTATCTCCAGCAAAAGTTGCCTTATTCAGCTTAGATATCAGTAGGGAACTTTCTATTTCTTTTCGCCCCATCTAATCTTGTATATGCGTACGTACGTGCGTAGGTATCATGGAGGAATGCCTCCTATTCTCACAAAGAACACGTCATATGTAAGACTCCAGCTTTTGTTTGGTTCTCTTGGTATGCTGGGTAAACAGTTGACAGGTGGAGCAGGGCTGGCTTGAGATATTTCCGGCAAAGAATTCAACGATTATTTTTCTTCCGCTGCATCATAAACTTGGTGATGAATAACACACCCAGCGTTGCCGTTTAATTCACGTCTCTTTTACTGTCCGTAAAAACGGATTATCTTAATTTCTTCGTCACTTCTTTTATAGGGGATTTACGAAATGCGTGTGTTGTGAGCAATTAAATACTGGTTTAGTATAGTGCACTTCCAACTTGCCCAGCCTCTAAAATAAATCAGGCCCGCTCACTTGTAGGCCATATACATTAGAAACACAAGAACTGTGCTCAGAGCGACAAAAAGAGCATGTCATTAAGTAGCAAATTGTTATAATTACAAACCTATAAAAATTGAACATTTAGCGCAATTGCCATTTTTTTATATTTTAAAAGTAGACTCGAAAACTTTGTGTTAAATTTTCAAACATGATATTGAAGTTTACACGGCGAGAACAGGTACTTGCATAGTGCTGTAATCTATTGCTTGGAACAAATACTAACATCAAAAAACTTGTTTGTAAGTAAATATAAGCACTTATGCTTCTTGAGGTCTATTTGAGATCTTCTGGCATAAACGGTTTAAAACCGAATAAAATAATTACAGAAACATTGCCAACTTTAACATAATTCCTTCAAAACTCAAACATGTACCTGAACTGGTCAGTTATGTATCTCCAATTTTCTAGATTCAGCTTTGTTTATTCACAAACTAGGTGAAATACCCGAAGTTGTCCGTGGTTTGATGATTTATCACTACAACATTTAGACTTAGGTTGTACTTGTCCAATAGTCTTGTGTTTCTTTGTTACTAGGTGAAATACCCGACGTTGTCCGTGGTTTGATGATTTGTCACTACAACATTTAGACTTAGGTTGTACTTGTCCAATAGCCTTGTGTTTCTTTGTTACTAGGTGAAATACCCGAAGTTGTCCGTGGTTTGATGATTTATCACTACAACATTTAGACTTAGGTTGTACTTGTCCAATAGTCTTGTGTTTCTTTGTTACTAGGTGAAATACCCGACGTTGTCCGTGGTTTGATGATTTATCACTACAACATTTAGACTTGGGTTGTACTTGTCCAATAGCCTTATGTTTCTTTGTTACTAGGTGAAATATCCGACGTTGTGCGTGGTTTGATGATTTATCACTACAACATTTAGACTTGGGTTGTACTTGTCCAATAGCCTTATGTTTCTTTGTTACTAGGTGAAATACCCGACGTTGTGCGTGGTTTGATGATTTATCACTACAACATTTAGACTTGGGTTGTACTTGTCCAATAGTCTTGTGTTTCTTTGTTACTAGGTGAAATACCCGACGTTGTCCGTGGTTTGATGATTTATCACTACAACATTTAGACTTAGGTTGTACTTGTCCAATAGCCTTGTGTTTCTTTGTTACTAGGTGAAATACCCGACGTTGTCCGTGGTTTGATGATTTATCACTACAACATTTAGACTTAGGTTGTACTAGTCCAATAGCCTTATGTTTCTTTGTTACTAGGTGAAATACCCGACGTTGTCCGTGGTATGATGATTTATCACTACAACATTTAGACTTAGGTTGTACTTGTCCAATAGTCTTGTGTTTCTTTGTTACTAGGTGAAATACCCGACGTCGTCCGAGGTTTGCTGATTTATCACTACAACATTTAGACTTAGGTTGTACTTGTCCAATAGTCTTGTGTTTCTTTGTTACTAGGTGAAATACCTGACGTTGTCCGTGGTTTGATGATTCATCACTACAACATTTAGACCTAGGTTGTACTTGTCCAATAGCCTTGTGTTTCTTTGTTACTAGGTGAAATACCCGACGTTGTCCGTGGTTTGATGATTTATCACTACAACATTTAGACTTAGGTTGTGCATGTCCAATAGTCTTGTGTTTCTTTGTTACTTGGTGAAATACCCGACGTTGTGCGTGGTTTGATGATTTATCACTACAACATTTAGACTTAGGTTGTGCATGTCCAATAGCCTTGTGTTTCTTTGTTACTAGGTGAAATACCCGACGTTGTCCGTGGTTTGATGATTTATCGCTACAACACTTAGACTTAGGTTGTACTTGTACAATAGTCTTGTGTTTCTTTGTTACTAGGTGAAATACCCGACGTCCGTGGTTTGATGATTTATCACTACAACATTTAGACTTAGGTTGTACTTGTCCTTTATGCTCTGTACAGCTTGCCCTTTGTTAAGGAGGGCGCGGGAGAATTAAACGACCTAGTTCATGTAGAAGAAAGTTCGATATTTGATCTTCTCATATGCATACCTATAGAGATAAATACGCTTTTACATACAGGTAACAATTGTGCATTTGCGAGTATGCGATAGCCAAAGAACCACCATTGACTAGCTCACTAAAAAGTGATTCCCTTCTCTGTTCGTGTCGACTCTCTTATATAGCCAAGGCTTACATACCGGAATTCAACGGTTCGTGAAACTCTCCGTAAATAGCCCGACACTCCAAGCTTCTTGAAACGGGGTTTCTTCTTAGACCAGGGGTGCGCTTCCCCTACACCTGTTTTTTCCCCTACACAGACCAAGGCAAGCAGAACCAGACTTGCTAGTCAGAGGCGGATGGTGTGGAGTATATAGAGCAGCATATGGAATTAAATGGGAGGACGAAAATGTTTGTTTTCGAGATAAAGACGATAAAGTTAAGTGCTTGATTTGTAAGACTGGTAGTTGCAGATTTATATCATTTCCCTTCCTTACTTTCCGTCTTCACGATAAACGTTATTCAACTGGGAATATACAACCAACTTTTGTACGACACATTCTGTACATAAGATCGTGTCGCCACTGGAACAGAGTAACCTTCCCTAGCTTGCCTGCGGTTGAACACCCCTGTGTTAGTCGATATTGTCGCCAATTGTTTAGCAGCGTAGTGGTTTGACCCAGCTGACTTTAAGCGTGTTTTGATCTGCGGCCCCCGCTTGTAAGAATAATGTAACCAACTTTTAGCTAAATTACGAATTACAGTATTGTGACATGGCTTCTCCATGTCATTAAGACTCTTTGATTTTCAAGGAGGTTGCCATGGAGACAGTTTGAGTTGTTGAAGATTAAGAGACAGAAACTAGTAGTGTGGCTGTACTTGAAGCATGAGAAAATAATAAAAAGAGTTGGTAAATTTGTTACATTTGGTGTCAGGAAGTGGGATGGAGGGAGATTCGGAAACCAGGATGATGGCAATGATGAAAGAATTATTTGCCAAAATGGAAACGAGAAACGACAACCTCGCTGCCGAGCTGAAAAAGATAAAGACGGAGCTATCGGCGAAAATTGACGGGCAACTGGCTGGCGTGACGGAAGGCGTGGAAGAACTCGGCGAAAAGGTGGAAGACCTCTGCCAGCACGTGGACGTCGTGGAGGACGACGGGGAACGTCTTGGCGCCCTGGTAGTAAGAGTTGACGAGAGCGTCAAAGTACTGGATGCCAGGGGCAGACGGAATAGCGCGGAGCCGGGGAGGGAGCACCTAGTGGCCGAGGCGACAGTTGCGCCCGTTTCGGATGATATGAGGGAAAACGTGGAACAACTCGGCGAACGGATTGGCGTGACGGAAGACGTAGAACAACTCGGCGAACGGATTGGCGTGACGGAAGACGTGGAACAACTCGGCGAAAAGGTGGAAGACCTCTGCCAGCACGTGGACGTCGTGGAGGACGACGGGGAACGTCTTGGCGCCCTGGTAGTAAGAGTTGACGAGAGCGTCAAAGTACTGGATGCCAGGGGCAGACGGAGTAGCGCGGAGCCGGGGAGGGAGCACCTAGTGGCCGAGGCGACAGTTGCGCCCGTTTCGGACGATCAGCAGGGAAGCGCACAAGCAAACGAGCAACACGCGAGAACCGACTTGGCGTGTGACATGGGGGGACCGTCGGGGCCATCCAATCACCTGACGCATAGTGCCGTGAACGGAAGAATGGTGGACATCATCGTGGACGGCAGGATACAGGAGAGGCCGTGCCGAGCACGAGTGAACACGAGTGCAGCGGTGGACGCGACTCGCGCGGATGTGGTGGGGTTTGTTGCCGGACCCATCGGAAGCAAGGTGGCTGCGAAGGTGCGCCAGAGAGGTCGGCGGACATGGTACCCAGTGAGCCGTTTCAAAGTGCGCAGGATGGCCCGTCAACACACCAGGAAGAAGGGCAACTGGACGAGGGACCGTCAAGACCGGCGGTACTGTTGCAGAATTTCGAAGCAGGATGGCATACATCGTCCTACCTGGACCAAGGGACACTATCCAACAGCGATACCTAGGATCGTGCCCCCTGGAGAGCGAGGTCCTACTGGCCCTCAAGGTTTACAAGGATTCCCTGGCCCTCAGGGTCTGGTAGGCTTGCCTGGAATGAAGGGTGAACGTGGATTCCCAGGAATGAAAGGTGAACAGGGCAATCCAGGACCTCCAGGACAAGCTGGTGCACCAGGACCTGAAGGACCTAAGGGTGACTCAGGCTCTCAAGGACAACATGGAGCTCCAGGACAACCTGGTCCACAGGGCCCTCCAGGAGACAGAGGACTTCCAGGATTACCCGGCCCAACAGGACCTGCTGGCCTCAGAGGTCAGAGAGGTGCACAAGGTGAGACAGGTCCACCAGGGAAGCCAGGCAGTGAAGGACCTCCAGGACCACAAGGTATTGCAGGACCTCTAGGACCACCGGGACTAATTGGAGAACAGGGACCAGAGGGAGCACCAGGTAAAGCAGGAACACCTGGTATTGCAGGAAGACCGGGAGATAAGGGACCTGTAGGACCTTCAGGACCTCCGGGAACTCCAGGGGCACCAGGTCTTCCAGGGCCACCTGGTCCAAATGGACCTCCAGGACCAGCAGGAGAACGGGGTCTTCGAGGAGAAACTGGACCACAGGGTGTAGAAGGGCCACAGGGAGCTAGAGGAAAGCCAGGACCTCCAGGGCCAGAGGGAGGTAAGGGTGATAGAGGAGAAGAAGGTCCAAAGGGTGCAAAAGGACACCGTGGTCTCATTGGTCTACAAGGGTTACCTGGACCTCAGGGACCTCCAGGAGACAAAGGCATGACTGGACCTCCAGGATTGTCGGGAAAAGATGGTGAACCTGGAACTAAAGGTATGCCTGGAAGAGATGGAAACCCAGGACCTCAAGGTATACCAGGACCACCAGGCCCTCGTGGACCACCAGGAGAAGAGGTTCGATGGGTTAATCCACCGGGGCGCAAGGGAGATGCCGCAGTGATAGTGCTGGTCGGGACGACCAGCTCTGAGGAGGGAGCAGTGTGACATGGCTTCTCCATGTCATTAAGACTCTTTGATTTTCAAGGAGGTTGCCATGGAGACAGTTTGAGTTGTTGAAGATTAAGAGACAGAAACTAGTAGTGTGGCTGTACTTGAAGCATGAGAAAATAATAAAAAGAGTTGGTAAATTTGTTACAGTATTATAACTCTTATAGGATATTACTGAAATATAATTCTAAGATGGATGAAATAGTAATATTATGAAGCTATAATATCGCGTCACTCTCGTTAAATGAACACGTTATCAGGAAGCTTTGGTTATAAAAGGAAATCCCATAAACAGGATATTGCGAAAAAAAAAAGGCATGACAATTGTAATCGACATAATATATCTGAAGAGTAAAAATATGTGCTGTATAATTTATTATTACTCACACATCACTGCCATAATTAATATAAGTTAGCTTTGTGTGTTTTGCCAATAATACCTATAGGAGTTTTTCTTTCCTCAGGGTATTCAGCTGTAGCCTGGAGGTGTCCCAGTTTACTCCCAGGTAAGAACATATTTCTGTATTGATAACAAAATTCTGCGCTAAGGGCACAAAGGGCATCATTATTATGTTAATTACTTCCTAATGCACAAAGTGAATGTAATGTATTAGTGAAGGTATATTGACGAATTCCGTATAAAATGAATATGAATAACTATCCCTCGCATATAAACTATGCACTGTTAATTTTCCTGATTTGTACTCACATGACTTTCTCTACTCTTGTACTAACCATTCTTACAAACTCTTATTCCTATATCTTCTTCGTGTTAGTTGAGATACACATTCGTACAAATTATCTTATTGCTTATTTCCTTCTAGGTACAAGGGGAATATTAGAATACAGTAGACTTTGTGCGATAGTCAAACCTTCTAAAGCTTTGAGATTCCGTTCTCTTTGTACGCTTAACATATAAAAAAATGAACAGCGATGTTCCATTTAACGAAAGTTTTATGTTTTCCGAAATTCATACATATAACGAGGAATATCTCCGAAATAGTTTATTCTAATAAAAAATTTATTGAGACATAAATTGTGTGTTTTAGCAAGATCCGTATTTTTTGTATAGTATAATTTGGTCTATCTCTATCAGTTTACCAGTTATACAAAAGTCGTCCAGAGTAAATACGACTACAGGGGCTATAGCCAGAAAATTCAAAACATGCATTTATTTCCCATAAAAATATTTTAAACATATGACATATTAATAAAAATCATTAAAGCCATTTTTCAGAAAATCAACGGTGGATGAAATTTCTGAAAAAGCTTGGTGTCATATCATTGAAAAATATTCAATTTAAATAGCAGCTTTCACTTTTAAGCGACTTTTCGTTTTCAGTTATGATGCCCACAGACACACTGGCATACACACACGCGCGCGGGCGCGGACCTTTTTCCAAAGATGTTTTTTCTGGATTCAGAGAAAGTAAAAAGAGCATAAAGAATTACTTGGACTTGAATTATGTTATTAATTACTTTACTGAATCATACAATTGTTAATATTTAACATACAATAAACGACGCTACAAAAGGACAGAGAAGGCCTACAGA